>DWMY01000470.1:0-24594 GCA_018249775.1 Heliconius hecalesia formosus
TTGGATGGTTATCTATTGCGTTGTTATACACTTAATAAAATATGGTTTTAGTTTTTTGGGATTTTATTTGATATTGCTCGCAAAACTTATCATATTTAATGTAGAAAGGACTTTAGTTAGGTATTTCGTAAAACGTGTAAAAAGATTTTTCCCGGATAAATCAGTAAAATCGATCACTGAAAGTCCAATAAAAATTAGTTCAGTTATTCTGGATATTAGCTCGGGGAAATAGAAAGACAGACAGAGACAAAAAATATAATGTTTTTTATTGTATTTAAGTATTATGTAAATAACCACATGCACTTGCAAAAACATAGCACAACATATTTAATTTTAATTCTTTTAAATATTTATTTTACTTTGATGATATTAATAATGTAGCTGGTTTTGTTTAATTTTTTTTTATAAATATTTTAATATGTTTACGTTTACTTATAATTTTTTTCATTCAAATTAGATATTTTCAAAAACAATTTCATAAATATATCTAATAAGCATTCGTATAGTTCAAGCGGGCGAAGCCGCGTCCGGGTCCGCTAGTATTAAAATAAATAAATAAATGTATTATATGTAAAGTTCCACCGCTTTTTAAGATTTGATTTGTAACGTCACGCGGCGTCTCGTATATGCCCGATTACGGGTGATGCGTACGATACCACACGTGCAACGTGCATTTAATATTTTAGATTTTTGTTGTTTTGTTTGCAATTTCTTTTTTCAATGAAACTATAATCAATTTTTGAAACAATAAAAAGCTTATATTTGTATATATTATTAAAGCAAAAGCAGGGGCAGCAAAATTTCCTTATTTTTTTTTTAATAATGACTTCCTACCTATTAGGTACAATAGGTATGTACATGAAGTTTATTTTGGGTGGGATTGATGTAAAGTACGAGTATGTTTTAAAAGTATGTATTGCGTATCTTTAATCTCAAAATAATAAAAGATTAATTTATTACACTAAAATAATATTTTCTACGCAATATAATTAATGACAGTCTTAGAAATAAATTAATTCTATATACTTAATCTGGCTACAAATACCGTTACCATTAAAAAGTGACAAAATATTACTTTTGAATTTGGAATCTATGATTCTTATACTATTATTCATTGTTTTCTTATTTTCGCGCCAATATTTTGTAAAATATTTGGTAATAAAGAGAACCGAATCGTTGTGATTGCGTCACATAAACCCAAATATATTTTTTAGAGTCTTCCTTCCGCTTGGTATTAGTCAAATCTTTGTGTACCAGGCTATTGATAGGTACAATGAAACCTTCTCTGCTTGTGACATAAAAAAACTGGCCGTCCACGTAGTGTTCGTACGATAAAGGCGATCACAGCAATAAGGGGCCATTCAAGTATTACGTATGCAGTTTTTTTACTATTATTGACGCCCCCCCCCCCCCCCCCCCCCCCCTATGTCATCAAAATTAAGCAATTATCTTAAAAATATTTCATTGAAAACCTCAAAAATAAGCAAACCCAAGACCCCCCGCCCCCCTACAGTGCTTACGTAATACTTGAACGGCCCCTAAGGAAAACAATTCGAAGGAAACCTATCTGCAAGCAAAAGACTTTATTTCGGTAGATTAAAATAGGACATAGAAGCATGTCATGTATTGTAAAAGATGACTTAGGACTTGCAGCCTAAAAATAATTTCTTAACTAATAATTTAAAAAAGAGTAGGGTGGTAAAATCAAAACAACTAAGTATTTAAGCGGTACAAAAAGGGAGGTCGCAGAAAAATTATGTTTTAAAATTTTTACAATTGAGCGATATTTTAACTAACAAAATGACCGTATTTATGCTGAAACTTCTAAAGAAGCTTCCCAAATAGTAGTTCCAGAGAGAGAGAGTATCAAAACATCGGCACAAGTGTATCAAGACAGTATTCTTGACAGTTAGCTAAGCTCCTGAATGATCCTTCGAGCAAGACTCGGCGTCGAGTCATAAAGCTCGATCCACGCAATGTTGGTTAAAAGCGAACGTTCCGCAATTCATCAGAACTTAAGACTGGCCGTCGTCTAACCTTGATCACTTTTAGAGAGTAAGACTTGCTCTAAACGCTATGATAAATTTTAGTCCCTTAAACAATCCATAGTGTTAGCAGTGAAGAATTTTCCTATAGAAAGAGTGCATGCAGCTATTGATAACTGGCCTCAACGTTTAAAGGAGTGTATTGCAGCCAGTAAAGACCTCTTCGAATAAGCTTTATATATTTTTAATGGTTTTATATTAACGTATTAAACTGACGTACTATCATAGTAATAAATGTTACGTACAATAAAATAATGCTGTTCTCCTTTGTAACAATATATACGGCAAGCCCAAGTACAAATATAAATTATTAAAAACTGTTAATAAATAGATGCTTGAAACTCTAGAACGGACACGAAAATCCCAAAGTCTACCTACGTACGCATAGAGCTACTGTCAGGAATTAGCCCCCATCAATCAAGTAAGCCATACGTATAAACAGAACGTTAATACATCTTAAAAAGTACAAGGTATCTTAAAAGATATCTGTACAAGTCTCACACATTGCGGGTCTGGCAAAAAGAAATTAGATGAAACACTACGTTCTTAGCTTTCACATGAATAGAATTACACCAGGAACATAAAATAGAGTTGAAATCGAATCTACAATCATTGTTTCATCATAGAGTCAGACAGTCTGGACAGTCCCGCTATGGCACGATGACCTCATGTTTTCTTTAATAATTTTATAAACTACAAGGTATAAGCAGAGGAAACTTTAAAATTTTATCCACATATCAAGCTCCCCAAACTTACGACGGTCTTCAAATGAATAAAAATAAAAAATATCTACAATCATATTGTAAAGGTAAAGAGTTTTTGGTTAAAATCGTTAATCGTCAACTAATTCAAATTGAAAAAAATATTTTTGTTTTGGATAATCCATTTCATCCATCCATAGAAATGCAATAGCCTATCTTGATAAATGCCTAGCCTATTAGCTATATGATATATTCATCGTGTCGTTGCAACAAACTGAACCTGCGGTCATTAATACTTCGCACACTAACAATGTATCCAAAGTCTCAATTATTTCCACTTGAGAAGGCGGGCGAATACGCAGGTAATAACTAGTACTTTAATATAAGAAACAATTGAATCCAGAACCGTTATACGTCATCAAACACTAAGCCACCTGAGCTACGATTCTATCTAACTAAATAATTATATATTTTTTTACAATCTGGGCGAAGTAAAAGAACAGAGACGCTCTAGCTTTTAAGTTGATTACAAGAAAATAGCAACATATGACGTCAGCCGCTGTTGCGACACTACCAAGGACGTCAAACATAACAATTTGTATTTTAATGGATGTCTCCATTTGCATTTATAATTTTTTCAACACATTATGTAAATTTTAATTACCAAGTTCACAGTGTTCGAATTATTCACGATACTGTTTCAATCCAAATCCGCCTTTCTTTACCGCCTTCAAAATAAAGGGGTTTATCGACCGGTACGACTGTATGTAAGTCATAATGTTGGAAGTGAATAATATTTGAGTATAATGATCGTGTGCTAAATTCCTTAAGTATATTTGTACAGGTACTCCTGAAATTTCCCGAAAATTTCGACTTTTGATATTTTTCAATTGTGGTCAAGTGCGAATCAGACTAACCCACCGTTGGGTTCCGTAACTTCAGGTTTGTATGTCAACTTATAAAAAATTACAAACTTAAGCCCAAATACGCCCGCCCGCAAGGGCGTATGAACTTATTTTGTATGAAAAAACTATAAAATTTCATGGTATTTTCCTGTGATAAATCGAAAAAAAAAACATTTTTCCAATTTTTTTATTTACTTATACCACTGCAAGTTCGTTGTATTTTTTGTTTATTAGTATTGTAACCTACCATTTTGTGCCAAATTTCATAACTGTTACTCAACGGTTTCCTTATAGGCTAGACGATGCATACATGCTCGTATCTTTTGATTGTGTTAATTTATAAATTATTTTTTTCTGTAATCTAAGGGACCATAATAACTGACTATTTGATATTATTTTTATCTTGATACCTCTAGCGATCTAGAGACAAGTGGTCTTGATCGACGGACAACAGAGTGAATTTATAATAGAATTTTATTCCTTTTGAGGAAAGCAAAACTCTTAATAAAAGTGTCATCGATTTTTCAAGCGTCAAGTGACAGTGGCAAAGTTTAAGAGTTAAAGGCCACCGGCGAGTTCATAATCGGTGTCGAACACAAAAGTAGTTTGAAATGGGAGAAAAAAAATAGCTAAAATGTAGTAGTTTAGATATATATCAGGTACTAAGGTTTAAATCATTTATTAGGGATATCGGAAGAAATTAATTTAAAGTAGAGTTCATAGACACGGATTAACTTAACTTTTGCTTCTCACTCTGCTTAAGGTAGAAGACGGTTTCAATATAAAAAATATCCAAAAATCGAATACATGTTCAGTACAGATACAGTAGTAAGAATTTGTTACAGATCAACGTAACTTTGCAGCTAATATAAGCATTGCTTGTACGCCACGCCGAAATAGCGTATCTCAATAATTAGCGTACATCTAAAACTTTTCTTGTTTAACGGAGTAGGGGGTTGTGATATACAAAAGGTCACTCGGATATGAGAAGTAGGAAACCATCAACAGTTACAGATACCATACTTATTAAGAAAACGTATAAAATTTTTAACGTAGCGTGATTCGCACCCGCGCCTCTTTGGAACCCGACCAAGCACTCTAACCAACTAAGCCACAAGTTCTCATCGGGCTACGTCGAAATTCTTATACGCTGTCATTATAATGATACATTTAGATTCAATATTACTTAAACTGAAATTAATTTTAGCTAATAGAACGCTACTTTTAGATTATCTATCCTCCAACTGCACACAATTAATCAATGTATTATCTCAGAATCAAAACAAAATTTCGATTGTAATCAAACACAATATTAATAATTTTTGTCACTTATGTCTGACTATCGGACATTAGATAAAGTGCTGCGCTGAGTATTGTGTTTATATCTAGAGAATAGCGTGAATGTCACACAGTGCCCGCCCATTCCTTAAAATTACAAGCGTTCCTGAGATAAAAGCTCTTGACAGACACACAGACAGACGGACGGACGTACAACAAAGTGGTCTTATATAGGACCACAAGTGTAGACATATGGGACACCTTTACAGATTCAAACGCTCGCCTCCATAGGTGTTCCCCATTCCTAATTAAAATAATAATTGATTAATTAAATAATCAATTATCCGAATAGTCAAGGATAGCCTACGACACGGCACGAGTAGTGCACCAAGCCACACCAGAGCCATGACTCCATGAAGATATAGTGATAATTAGATCTTAACCACATTTATAATTAAAATAATAATTAATTAAACGACTAATTTAATATCCAAATAGTCTAGGATAGCCAGTGGCAATAGAGCCTCCGAGCCACACCTGAGCCAAGACTGGCCGTACAATGCCCGTGCGATCTTTTGTATGATTTTTAGCAAATAAGTTGTTAAAATGAATAAGAATCGATGACGCGCCTAACAGTGGCGTGATAATTAGGTGGCGTATAGAAATCTATAGGTAACTTGCATGATATACCGATATATACAATATGTAAAGTTGAAAATCAACATCTGATGAGAAGATAATTTTAATTTAGAAGATAACACAACGAATAAATGTCTCTTAAATTAAGTCAAAATAGAAAAGTAAGTGTACCACGCATCTTTCTTGGTTTATTTCAATCGTTTTATTTGTTTTCGTCATGTACAACAACGATCAACGATCATTCAACGTAACCTAGGTTTGAAATCCTAACCGGCTGTATCTAGAGGAGCTAAATCCTTAACAGGCTTAGCTGGACTAAGATAGCTATGTACAATGCAACACCGGTTTCATTTGGATCTGACCTGCGTACACATCTTTTCCCACGCGTCATGTATTTTCACCTTAGAGTTCGATAGTAGCTAGATCTTCGTTATTTTAGAAAGCCTGAAAGTTTCTGTGCGCATAAACCCAACACTAATAAGTACTATCATGGAATATGGAGTTTGGGTGGTGGTTACTTGGGCAGTTATTAAGCAAAAAAAGTACCTAACTTTTTTATATTTTCTTGGGAATAATATTAGAAATGACGTTGTCCATTGCCAGACACTTATTGGTTTATAAAATTATTACAGGGTGTTGTAAAGCAACATATTTTTATCCCGAAATCCTCGCAGAGTCGGAATTCACGCGGGAATAATTGCGTTTGCCCTGCGCGCGTACTTATTGCCTACTTTAATAGATGTGAAATAACTAAACACTTTTTTAAATAGCAATAAATTATCAAAGGACTTAAGTTACGATTTACTTAGTGCATTACAGTATAGATAACCATACTAAAATAGTTAAAAAAATTTTCTTAAACACACTTAAATAAATATTCGTATTGTTCAAGTGGGCGAAGCCGCGCAGCGGCCGCTAGTTCTAAATATTTTAGTTGCATCTGGAGCGGTAAAATGCAGTGATTTTGCTTTCTAACACATGTCGTATGTGCCTGATACGGGCGATGTGGTGAATGATGAATGATTCATCACTAAGCTGTCGACTATTTCGCATGATCCTCTATATATACATACACGTGTAAACATAGTGACATAATACGTACAATGTGTCTCAATATAGTTTTTCATTATGCAGATGCGGTAAGTCAGGTCCTCCTACATCTAATGACTGTTAAATTTATAATAAAATAGACCGTTTACCAAAACATGATTTTATTAAATTACATGAAATAAATAATTGTTAAAAATGTAATTAAAAGTAAATCAAAGAATTTCAACAGTTTCCATTTGAAAATTTCAACACACGTGGAAAATATTTCAAAGACAATTTAATATATATATATGAATTTAACTGTAAAATCGAGACTACAGCATGAATACTTGAGTCTAACTCTTTCTAGTCCCGGCCCCGCGTCCCACCCTATATGTGAAGCTTCTACCTTCACATACAGTCCCACCGTGTCCCGCTTCGGGGTGGAATCGACCGCTCTCTCTGGCACTGAGCCAGGACCAGACCGGGGACATTGGTATTTAATGCTATGTACCTAGACTGTCTTACTTGAGTTTAAACATATCAACTAATTACATATATATCCCGACGTGATATCTCTTGACCTCTATGCTGCTAATGTAGTTGAAAAATTTTCTACATTTTCGCAAGCAACCGGTAACTTATCATATAAAGAGTGGAAAATCTATCTCAAATTAGCAAGTATAATCCTTGTTTATACCACAAACTATTAAAACATTGGAAATAACTAACGTGAATATGTCATTACTTAAAAAAATGTTTAATAAAATAAAATTAGAAGCAAAGAATAATTTTAACCTGTTATGGATATAGGTTAAAAATCCTAAATCATTTCCGCCATTACGTCGCTTTAATACTTGAAGAATAGGACTCTAAAGGAGAATGCACTTTTAAAATGTAAGATGCAAATGCATATACAATAAGCGTAAGTGTTTGAAAGAAATCTTTGTTTCGTGATGACCTCATTCCACACACGGATCACGCTTTTAACGTGCTCTATATCTAGTTAAATGTGTTCTGTTATTTAGTATCTAGTAAAATTGGTATTACCTAACACACTAACATAATACTTATATAAAACTTTTAATATTGTCTCATGACATAAACAATTTTATAAAAATATTTAAAATTGTCAAAAAAATCTACATTTGTCCAGAGTCAACCATGTCCAACACTAAAGGCTATAAAGCTAAGCAAAGCAAAGCAGAAGTTTGCCCGTCGCGTCTCGGCTACATCTAATTACGCCAATTAACGACAAAAGCGTTGGCCACGTTGGCGTTATTTTCAAAGCACTTTATTCAAACGGCTCGCGACGTGCACTAGTGAGTGCGACGTGCGACGTGCGGCATGTGGGCTAAAGTTATTAGGAATCTTGTTGAATAACTTTCTGGACGTAACCGTAATAGCGAATGCGACTCTATGAGAAACTCAGTCAAGGTCGTCGCATAAACATCTGAACCAAGTTTGCGTCGTACGTACTTCTAGGCGCCTTAATGAGAATATTTCTCTCTCTATACAAACTATTTTATGCACGTTTATTATATGTTGCAAAAATAGAACTTACTTTTTTCTTTGAAAATTTGTGTCTTTTTATTGTAGTACACTTATTTAAATAATAATAATAAACAAAAATCTAGAATCAAAAAAAAAATCTGATTCACGCTGTATCCCGCAAACAGCAGTGTAGGCAGAGGCAACCTAGTGTTAAGAGAACCTCCGTTCCCCCCTTTCTGCCGAATTCTGGAGGCATTGCGTGTTGAGTGGCAGAACTCAACGCCACGCTTAGCCTCGCCATCAGAGCGAAGAAATTAAAATATAAATTTAAGTAAATATTTAATCTCCTCGAGTGCGCCACGACTGGCCTCAAAAATGTAAAATACTGATATTAATATGAATAAATAATATTATTCCTGCAAATCTAAAGGTATCTTAACATAATATAGTCATAAAAAGAATGGTATGACGTAATTTAGGTACCGCTATTCTTATAGATACAATTCACATTAAAAAAGAGAATTCAATTAAATGACGAGGGTCCTCTTGAAAGTATTTGCAGTACAGAGCTCAGTTCAGTACAACGTCATAAGCTGGAGCAATTAAACGGACGAATTATGGCATTCTCAGGGCATTGTGAGCCTTCCGCTTCGCTTGCGGCGTTTAAAGCTTTTGTAAAATTTAATCAAGGACTGATGAACATCCTTATCTATTGAAAGACGTGACGACAAAAAAGATAAAAATTATAAATTTTCGTATCAACAATTTATATTAATGGTACATATTTGTTATACATATTCGTAAGAACGTAATAGCTTGAAGCCTTTATTACCAAGATTCTTTTAGTGTATAGCACACTCCAAAAATAATAATTTACTATAATTATTATTTTTGGTACAAACAAAGTATTCCCAAGATGGATTTCTCTAAATCGGTATAAGTAGGTTACGCTTTACCTAGTTCAATACCTAGCTTGATGCGGAGATACATAAAGCAAAGAACAAGATAAACGGAAAAGAAATTTCTTATTTCAAGAACGAATATCCTCTTTGAACTCTATTCTAAATTCCTTTTACTTATTTTCAATATGTACAAGTGCGACGTCGATGTGTCTATAAAATGTAATAGAGTGCATATCTGAGGACCACACAAGAGCCGAAGCTCCTCGGGCAATGCTTGAAACGACGGTGAATTGTGTTGGTGATTGTTATCCTCAGAATATAAATTCAGTAGGTTCTTTTTATTCTTGTACACTGCATTTGTACTCAACATGTTACCCTACAGTTTAACAGAATTGATTAATGAGAAAATATAAATAATTAAAACACATGATCAAGCCGAAATTGTAGGACTCTACATATTTTTTACTCTACAGTCTACAATTGTTTAGAATAGAGTAAAACAATGGAATATTTAACTACGGAGCAATATGTATAAAGTGTATATAGCTGCTATAAAGTGTCCATATGGTTTTATGTATGTATTTGTATTATGAGTTTAAGTCCACAAAAGTGCCTTAGAAAAGAATGCCGTACCCGATACAAGTAGACTTCAGATAAAAGATACCATACTTAACTCACAATTTTTGTAATAATCAAATTTAGAAGTATTTGTAAAAAATAGGGATAAAGTGATATGTTGCTTTTGTTTATTTTTTTCATTGAATATTATATATCAAAGACAAATTAATAAAAACAGAATTTGCCAATAATAATAAAGCAATAGAAGCCAGGCGCAGGAGCACAAGCGTGCGACTTTAAACGCGACAGGTTGGACAGTGTTCAATTTCCACTAGCAGAAATGAAATATTTCCTATTTTTATTTTCTCGCCCAGTTAACAAGGCAAAGCGCGGCGTTGAGTTCCGCCACTCAACATGGAATTTCTTCAGAATTCGTTGGAAGAGTGAGGAACGGAAGCGTCTTAATGGAGATACATCGGTGCTCGATACAGCGTGAAGCTAACAAAATATATAGCACTAAAAGCCGAATAATATAAAATATTGAGTACTATTAAAGTAAAAGCTACGTGGAAATACCGTAAATAGTGAATATAAAACATATCCCTTCGGTCCATTTGAAGATTTTCCCGTATAATCCAGAAGGCAACCAAGAGGCTTTAAGTTTTTAAAAGCACATAAGTTTAAAGATTTCAAACCGATTTCTGATAAAAATATATTTATTTATTATTTTACATTTTGCGGATTAAATACCTTTGGGTTCTCTCTTTAATATTAAAATTAACTTGTAACATTTACCAAGTCGCACTAAAATCTCATAAGGCTATCTCATTTTATGTATTCTAAGCCTGAAAAATATATAATATAACATCGTAACACACATTAGTTCCGCAAACCACTCGTCGACTCGCCGCTGTCAAGGAAGAGAATTGTCAAGATTGTCAACATTATGAAATACATATTTTAACAGTATATGTATGTATTTTAAAAGTGTATAGTACAGGTCAATCAAATATACTCATGTATAAAAAAATATATTTGAAATTTACCATTTTATATATAATATGTCATCTATGAAATATTGCTGTAGTTTTGCAATAACAAATAATGAAACGAAAAGTTAAATGATTAGGCACTGATACAGCTACCGAGGAGTAGTTAAATGAAATTAAACATGTAAATATATATTTTTTCAGATAACAAAAAAAACAATGATATTTGTCTCATTCAAATATTTATGGGATAATTATTTCTACTGATCAAATTCACGGAGATGAAGCGCGGCGTTGAGTTACGCCACTCAACACGCAATCCAAAATTCGGCGGTAAGTGCGGAACGAAGTGTCTTAACATTAGGTTCCCTCTGCCGGCGGTGCTGCCCCTCTGTGTGCGGGATACAGCGGGACTAAATAGATTAAATTATAAAAGATATAATGTTATTGACATTAACACTCCCGCGCTATTCCTCAACACCAGAGCGAGCAAATATAAATATTAATTTAAATATTTTTAATTATTTGGTTTGACTTGAATCTCATTTTATTATAAAAAAGAAATTGTAGTCGGCTGTTTAAGTCAGAGTAATGGAACCAAAAAAAGTATAGAGTAAGAAAATTAATATATATATATATATATATATATATATATATATATATATATATATATATATATATATATAATATTATCAGCGCTCATTGAGTGGATGCACTATTTATACTCTGTTGGTTAACGCAATTAGGCGAGGACACTGTCCACGGCGTACCTAAGAAATTAATCTAGATTTTGCCTCTTCACTATAGTATTATAGTATTACCTTATAAATTATCTTAGTAAAATTTCAATTATGTGTAAAATGCATCTATTTAGTATTAGTTAATAATGGACATATATATGAACTTCAGTCACATTGTTATAGAGTTGCAAGATCTTATCAGAAAATTACTTTGCAATGATCATTTACAAAACATCGTTAACGATCGTTTAGAGGCCGTATGCAGTTGTCCGAATTGCGTACGTAATAGTTGACGAAGTAAACTTTAAGTGAAGTACCCAACACGCATTCTAATTGAGTGATGGGTTTTCGATATCGTGTACAATCTCTTATATTTTGAGATAATATATAACATAGCTGTCTTTAACATATATATATGTCTTTAAAATACAGATTTATTTTCCTTTTTGTGAGGAACTTTGACTTAAACTTTGCTTAAGTTTGCTTCCAAATATATATTTTACGCTCTCATGACATGAATAAAACGGAAGTAAAGGCATATATGATTAAATAAATTTATTCGCTAAGCCTTTACCTAAATCGATCCTATATTAGATTCGTGTATAAATATTATTTAGAAAAAAAAATCTTTCAATCGTAAAAAGCATGAAATGCTTGCTAAAATAAATTATATATATATATATATATATATATATATATATATATATATATATATATATAAGACTATAGTATTCATACAATAGTGTTTGTGTTACATCAATAGTGCAAGTGCGTAAGTCGTTATATTCTGTGTCATTATAATAAGTTGAACCAAGATGGCTGTCAAAATCTAGAAATACCCGCATTTAGTTATAAATAAGTTAATCAAAGATGGCTCTTTGGCCAACTTATGAGATAATGCTGTGCACACAAATAAAAATATAAAAATCAAATAAATAAAGTTTTAAATTTAAAAAAAAATATGTTAAAATGAATACACCAGTCACAGGAGCATAAACTAAATAAGTTTAATATAAAATAATTTAGGTACTTATACTTAAATAAAAATAGATTAATTTCAATGAAGTTTAAATCAAAAAAAACACTTAGCAATATTATTTATGATGTCACAGTAAAAACAAATGCAAATAAAAATATATTATTTCTGATATTGTATAAACCAACACTATATAAATATAACTAAATTGAATGCATTTTGATGCAAGACTTAATATGAACAGTATAGAAAAGAAATATCTATCATACTATAATATACAGCAAAAAATAGAAAGGTAATACAAAATAAAATATTTCTACAATTAACATTCCCAAGTTAACTTTGAGAATAAATTACTAAATCAGCGGCTTACCTCAACAGAGCAGTTTCTTCAGAGTTAGCAGTTGGCATTTTTGATAGGCTATGATCTGCTTTCTTTAAACTCCTCTCTCTGAAATAGCGCATTGAGATATACAAAATGCATACTAGTAACAAAAAACATACCAAGCACAATATATACATTACAATATCTCTAAACTACATATATTAGTTAGTGTGTTACTAAATATAATAGTTAGTGTGTTATTCATGCTAAGCATGCATTAAAACAAGAAATAATTAAAAAAATAGTTGCTGACACAGCAGCGGCATTTAACTGTACTGTATAGGTTGATTCACAGTTAGAGTAATGAATTGTTTTTATTTCCTCACTCTGGTAACAATGCTCTCAGGCTACCCAGCCAGCCATATGTATGACACAATGTGAAGCAAAAGAATAAAAATAATAAATAATATGTGTAACAGTGCAGTACTTACTCCTCCAAGGTGGCATGTGACTGTGCTTTGTTAAAAAAGGGTTCAAGGCGACGTCTAGCCCTCCTTCGGGATTGGACTATTGTCTGGACACTCTTTTTTTTTATTAATGTCAAACTTTGAAAGCCCTGCTCGAGGGATGTGCAAGAACCACGTTTCAGCCATTCTTGCTCCATTCTAACTTAATATTGCATATAAAACAAAAATAAATTAAATAAACATAAGAAAATTAGTGCATTTTGTTAGAAAAAACGAAAATGAACAAAACGTTAAAACGGAAAAGTTTGAATGTCCCTCCAAAATTAGTTAGTTACGTGAACAGCACGCTCGACACGCGCGACATGCGGGTTAAAAAGCAAGTTTAAATTAATTTAAAAGTTCAATTATATAGTTTAGACGACTTACCGTAACTTTGGGGCGAGTTTGAGTAGTTTTAGCAGTTGTGGCTAGTGTCGCTCGTCGATGTTTGCTGGAGCACTGTAACAGGACACTATCGGATAGAACTCCCGAAGACGAGTGAAGACTGAAGAGTGCCCCTGCCCTGTGCCACCGCCAGTGCCAGGATCCAGCCGCGGTCCGCTGTCGCAGCTCACTTCTCGCCGTACGTAGTACGCATGCGCGTACAAACACGTCAATTATTCAATTTAAGCCCGGGAAGTTGATTTTAACCACAAATAAACGAGGCGACACTATAATAACTTGACATTTTCTTAGTAAATGAAAATATACTAAATATTGTAATCAAATTAACATTTGTCAATGCGTATGGAGCTAGAATTTCTAAGTAAGTAATAGACGCTATTTACGTTGATTCAAGTGTCACCATGTTACATAATATATTTAGTATTTAATAAATAAAACGCTAAAAATTTATAATAGTTTGGTCCTCACTTTTAAAATGTTTTGTTATTATTGAAATTGAAGTAACATAAGTGTTGCCATTACAAATAGTTGGTTTGATAGTAGTTATCAATTATGTCATAAATACTTTAGGTACGGTATTTGTTTTAGATATATTTTGCTAAAATTAAAAATTATATTTAAAATTCGTTAAATTTTTCTTAAAACTAATATATATTTTATATGAATTTAAAATTTTGTAATTATGTCTATTTAAGTAATTTATATATTATGCATAAATATATTGCACGATTGTTAATTTTAAGTTTTGTTACTATACGTAATTTAAAAAAATATATAATGCACATATTATTGTATATTTTTAATAATTTGGCATAATTTACTAAATTATATATTTTTTTAAATTTAAGAATAAAACGGCCTATTTCTTACTACTAGCGCCATCTAGTGTAATTTTTGGTCTCACTAACTTTACACTTATAAATGTTTCATGGAATCTCCACCAGAAAGAAAAAAGTTTACTATAAAAAATGTAGATGACGCTTATAATAAATAAATTGAAATTGCTTATTTCTTACAAACATTATATTATAATGAATCTTTAATGAATAATGCATTATTGTTATAACCATGAACATGACAAATAATAAGACAAGCTTACTAAAGATGTTAATGTAAATAAATGAATACGGATATTATTTATAATATATTATTAGTCACTATCTCTGTATGCAATGCCGCGATGATTCTAGAGTTTAAACACAAAGCGAAATTTTGTATTTACCGACTGTGGACGTGATGATACTCATATTTCATTTCTCTGCTCTGTGGGTTAATTAGAAAGTGGTGAATTAAGTTTGTTAACACTTGGTTCAGTCTGTAGCGCTACGCGAGTAAAAAAACTTATTTTTTTATTTAATAGCGTTTTTTTTATTATTATAAACTTTTAATATTAATTATATACAACCATCTACAAACAAATAATTTGTATTAACTTATTGGCTTAAGGCTTGGGAGTATATTTTTGTAAATAAACAAAAAGTTTCTTATGAATGTTTTTCTGTGAACTGTGTTATGAAACAAAGAAAATGAGAAACAAACGAAGTCAATGCAATTTGCAGCAAAGATAAATTGATTAAAGCTTTATTTATTTTATTTACAATTATTACAATTATAATTGATGATATCCGTTTCATTTATAAATCAATACACTTATAAATAATAGAATTTAGTTCAAAGTTTTTAGACGTTGATTTAAAAATATCTATTTAAGATGACTGTAAATTTTTCTAAAAAACACCAGAAAAGGGCACGGACTACCAATGACGGTGTTGTGTTTTATTTAACAATAAAAGAAATAAAAACTATTTACCCTAATCACAAGTTGATCTATGTGCTAGGTTATTCTTCTACGTACAATTTTGATCTACATCCTATTTAAATCAATTTATTAGATCTGCCAATTGAAAAATTTCGTAAATATAGATAGACAGTTATCATATTGATAGAATATAGTACTATTGGTGCCGTTGTGTTGTTGCGTGTGCTGCTACCACAGGAGTCGTTAGAAGGGCGCTATTAAAATAATATCCTGACACATACATAGATATTTTAATTATTAACTGTAAATAAACTATATTTCGCAAATTTTACACCAACTGTATTTTAGCGCCAATTTCAATAAATGGTGGATTTACTTTTTTTTATCCTCAATTCGTAATTCGAATATACGTAGATACCTACCTCCTATTCAGTCTGTAATATTAATACATATTATAGTGATAACTGACGTTACATTTATAACGAGTCGAGAAATACTCGGACATCTTTGAATCAAAGAAAAGTTTAATATACTAAGGAGATATTTTGCTTATTGTTTGCAGATCATATGAAAATTAAAAATATAGAGAAAGAGTAATGGTACAAGGGAATTGGAACTGAGGTGAAATCATTAAAAAAAATATATCACTTTGAAAAGCAACAGTAGATATGTCAAGAAATGCTCTCCAGGATCATATAAAAGTATAATGCATTTAAGAAACGAGAAACATTCTCACATCTTCGCCTTGTGAAAACAGGACTGCAGCTAACGAAGCTAACACTAACACGAATTGAATGTTTAACTTTAAGTAGGATTTTACTTGCCAAGGGACCAGACAACAAGTCCATTATTTGTAGGTATCTTCTTCGAATCTTTCAAAAAAATTAAATACATTGTCATAAATGTAAATACTGGGCGTATGCAGATTGCCTAATAATAATAATAAAAAAATCTAAAATTAAAATAAAAAAAAAAACTATTTTAATTTATTATATTTTGGCTCATGATGATTCATCCATCCAAAATGTATGTCCAGGGCTAACTGCAAAAAAAATATTGCCGTAAATTAAATACTGTTTACCTTACCTTACCTCACTTGAACTAGCGCTCTAATACCAAATTTGCTATAATATTATCTTATAATTGAAATAGAATACCAGTAAAGCGGGGAGAATTTTTTTTTACAAAATTCTTATTATTTTCGAAAAAATTTTTTTAAAATATCTTATTATTATCGAAATATAGTTTAAATATTTATATTTTCAAATTTTATAAAATTGCACTCTGTATATATAGTAAATAAAAAGAAGTTAAGTTAAAATAAACGAAAACGAAAAGTAGTAAGTAAAACAACAATAATAAAAATAAAGATTGTTTTCATATTTAAAGCCGACAATATTTTAAGTTAAAATTTAAAAATGTTGGTATGCACTCGGTTTTTTATTTTCAATAATATTTTTTAATTATGTCATGTACATGTAAAAACACCTCAAGTCAAGTTCTTCTCAAACTTCAGACACATTTTAGTATTATAAAAATAAATTATATCTCGTAATTAATATTTATATTAGAACATTATTGTTCTAATAAAAAATACAACAGTAGAAGCTTGATAAAGCTGTAGTCACCATGTGATAAAAGAAGAGCAAAAGATGAAAAATAAAATTAATTTAATAGATAATGTGGTTGACCGTTTCGTCATTAATGTTGGTGACAGTTCCTCAGAATCCTTCGAATTCTGATAAATAATTGAATAATAGATATATTAAGATTTATTATCCTAATAGTTAAGTAAATTTTAGTAAAACTTGTAAATTTTCATTTTATTTTTTGCTATTCTTATTTTATACAAAGATATTTTATATATAACATTCAAGCACAACAAGCAATAATGCTATATATAGAAAACTCCACGTTAAAACAGATTTTTTTTGTTTACAATTTTTGTCTTGCTATAATGAATCGACTATAGTTTTTTATATTATTAAGATCAGAAACCAGTCACACACACACACAGGAATCAGCGTGAAAAAGAAAAAAATCAGGAACACCTGCAGCACCGGAGGTACCATCAATACGTTACCGGCATGGTAACGTATTGATGGTAAGTGATGGTGGTAATCATGTACACACTATATGACTGTCAAAGATAAAAAGAACATTTTGAAAATACTTTCAGCATGTCAATTTACCAATTTGTAGGTGTGTCGTGTCCAGAACAGTCTCCACAAAGGCTATGAATTTTATTACATCTTTTCAGAGCATGAATCTATTTAAAATTTGGTAAACTACTATTCTTTTTTATTTTCATAAATTTTCCGTATTTTAGAAGACGTCTATAAGTAATTTAATGAACCATTTTTACCGGTTTTTAACAATCTGCCAAAATAATACCTATTACCTGTGGCGTAGTGGAACATTACAGTATAATACTAGCGACCCACTCGCGGCTTCGTCCCCTTGTACTACGTAATTATTAATTTACTAATCCGCATTACTTTCGTTTTCTACTAATAATATCATTTTGAAAACAATATTTATAGCATTTTTTGTCAAACAACATTCTTTAAAATTATTGAACTCTTTTATTTATAAATGAAAATTTCCATAACAGAAAAATTTTAAAAATCATAGGTAATATGTAACCCATAGGCAGTCACATTTTTTCTTTTATATCTTCCCTATACGGACAACGATCTGTTACAATTTTATCAAAAGAATAATAGATATAGATATGTAGTAGGTACGTCAAAACAAGGAAGCTTGAAAAAAATGTGTTTTATTATATTTTATTTATAAAATTATAAATACTTTATAGATAACCGTCATCTGAGAAACTAAATGACTATTTAGGTACATCAATTATGAAGTTTATTTTAAAAGAAAGTAATTTAATTTAAACATTATTTATTTGCATTCCGTCAGCAATAGAACTGTAGATGTGTCGGTACAGGTAGTGTATATTTTCGTTTTCGGACTTCACCGAAACCTCTTTAAATAGTTGACCGCTTTAATTGTAGTATTTTTAAATAAAACAAATTATCAACTAGTTTCATTTCGTACTTGATTTTTTTATATAAATAAATAAATAATTATAAAACACTTCTAGAATACTAATGCATATTCGTGGCGCAGTGGGGCAGTGGGGCAGTGTTTGGATCTAAGCGCAATAACTGTGGGTTCGATCCCCACTCAGGAAAATTAACAAGTGTCTCTACTTACTCTGTAATGCAATAAGAACCGTAAAACTGCTTTGCTTTGGCTTTTGTAACAGAAGTACATTCCATAGCAAGAATGCTAGATATGAAATAACAAATAAATATTTGTTTATAAATTTGTTCACCAGTGAAACCTTAATGTGCTCGGTATCAGATGTGGTTGTTAGAAATAAGAATATAGTTAAAAGCTTTATTTTCATGAGTTTCTAAAGTTCTATTTAGATTATTTTATTATTATTTCAATATAGCATATTGAAATATTTGTTTTCTTCTCATGTTTATGAATATTTCAGATTTTGTAAGATAGCTTGCTGTTAAGAGAGAGAGCCGCCGTAGCTCATCGGAGCAGCGTTTGGCTGTCAACGCGACAGTTATGTGTTCTATTTCCATTGGGAAGCGAATTTATCTTATTTCCTCGCACTGGTAACAAGACAAGCACGCAATGTGTCGAAAATTCGACGGAACCGAGGGAACGGAGTGTCTTAGCACTAGGTTCTCTCTGCCTACCCTGCTATATGTGTCATACAGCGTGGTGTCATACAGCGTGGTGTCATACAGCGTGGTGTCATACAGCGTGGTGTCATACAGCGTGGTGTCATACAGCGTGGTGTCATACAGCGTGATGTCATACAGCGTGGTGTCATACAGCGTGGTGCTACAACCTCGGTGGGCGGGTCCGACAAGCACTTTACCGGTTTTTTTACTACTTGTCGATTTTTTAATTTTGTATGTTTTTAATTGTAGATACCTTCGGAATACGGATATTGTTTTTGTGGAAACGATTTGTTTCCTTTATTTTTATTGTAAGTTCTCACTTCGTGCCCAAGTTCATAGGCGATGTATATGTATACACATATACATTCGTAGGGAACAGACAAATTTAAATATTCAGTATTTGATATTAATTTCGGTTTGATACTTCTACGCGATCTCTTGAAAGACGGACAGGCTGACGACAAAGTGATCCTATAAGGATTCCGTTTTTACCTTTTGAAGTACGGAACCCTAAAAGCTACGATAAAAATTACTTGCATTTTTTATTAGTTGGCGGAGTATTTAACGTCATTTACCTTAAATATACAGTATACTATGAATATATCAACATAGCAATTTTAATACACGAACAACCAGTCATAGATACCTAATTAATTATAATGTTTTCTATTATATTATAATTATTAGTCTTTCAATAAAATTAAATGTAAGCCTCTACAGTAATAATATGAAGACTTACCATTTGACAGGTGTGCTGCAATCGGGTAGTGATGGTTCACTGTCGGCAGAGAGAAGCTGCAGCATCTGTAAATTGTCCACATCTCTTCGCGGCACCTCGTCATACACAAATCCTGGGTTATCCATTTATGTATGTCTGTATGTTTGTTATGTATATATTTATTAAAATATATATTGAAATTGACTCCTAAAATGTACTGGCGTATGTGATTCTGCGTCCGAACTAACTGGTATTGATATGTTGATAGAATCATCGTCGATTCAGCATTAGCGAAGTGGAAAAATGTGTATAGTTGTGTGCGTACACTGTCGCTTTTGAAGTAGATTCAGTTATATACTGATTTTTGTTGGATATAAAAAGTTTGGTGAAAAGCGGATAGTGGAGTGTCTTAACATTGGCCTATCAGTGAATTTCTCTCTCTCTCTGCTTTTCTTATCTAACGTGTTAAGATAAAATGTCTATAGATTTTTTAATATATTGCTAACCATTTTAATATTTTTGTGTTAAATCTATAAATCATAACCTTCAAATGCATATTTTTAAGAATAGAGTTTTTAATATTTTTTTATTGTATGCTAGCGACCAGCTTGCGGCTTCGCCCGCTTATATTTGTGAATTATTTGTTTATTTAAATACAGGGAATTACATTCCTTTTTAATAGATTTCTTAAGTAAAAAATATTAAAACCATAAGGTGGCATTTACGATTTTCATTAAAATTGTCAATAATTATTATTGGGGGCATTTAACAATGAAATAGAACCAGAAGCAATGATATTTAAAAATTTTGTCTATTTGTTGGTTTTTCTATTGCTCTATTGTCAATAATTTCCACAGCATACGCGATTTAAGGGTTTTTTGATATTTTTTTACATTTTAATCGTCTAATTGTAAAAGAATTTTCCAAATCGGTTCCGTAGTTTTGGGGCCTATTTAATTGAAGTAAAGAAACCAAAAATTTTATCGGTTCTCTTCATAATTTTAATGATATCCGCCGACCGGGGCGGTGCGCGAGGCACCACATTTTGCATTTATTATTATTACATGTTTTTCTTAAGATTGATATTTTTAAATTCGTTATATCTTTTGAATGGAATGTCTGATGAAATTAATTTAAAAAGTATTTTACACGTATTGAACACTTAATGGGATAATGATTAATGCAGTGGTATGAATAATATGGTTTGATTATCGTCGGCACTTTTATCAACTTTTAAATTGTAAAAAAGTAGTTATATTGGCATAACTACAGTAGTAATACGGTATCGCAGACTTTTTTTTATGGATATTGATGCATTCTATAATACTGTAGAACATTGTTTTGTTCTATCATCAATAGTTTCCGCTGCGCACGCGATGATAGAATTTTTAAGATCAATTTCGTCACATCTTGGGTTACATTATTGCATTTTTATTAGGGATTCCTATTTTTTTAAAAAAAGGTAATATAGCCTATGTAAGTCAGTGAAGATGCAGCTTTCTAATAGTGAATAAATTTTTGAAATCGGCCCGGTAGTTTTTGTGTGAAATTAATACAAACATACATACAAAAATACAAATCGTTGCTCCTTATAATAATAGTATAAGTGTATATAGAAGTATAGATATAGACTAGTATAGATAGTATAGACAATATTAGAAGGGAGAAATGCTTCTGTATGTTACTACGAATTAAGATGTGTGTGAGTTCATTCCCAGTAATACAATTTCCGCCACTCTCTCTCTCTCTCTCTTTCTCTCTCTCATTCTTGGCAAAAAGTGAGGAATAATGTAACTTACTACACTCTTTCTGTGTGTCCTACTAAGTGGAATAAAGCGTGAAAGCAAAAACAAATATGTAAGCACAATAACTCCATTTTTTTATATTGATCAAGGCGGGTGGTGACGGTGGGTGCCGCGTGGTCAGCAAGCGGAGGTGAGACATCCATTTGTGAGTTGTGACCCAAGTGCGGTGGTTAGTGGCGGGGACCCTTCAAACTCTCGTCTTGACTATCAGAACTCGTATTGATCTTTTGTTGGATATTTAACAGATTTTATTAATTATAAATTTTTCAAAATATATTTTGTATTTTATATAACTATAGAATAACAACTGTCTGTGAGCCAAATATCAGAAATATTTATGTAAATATTCAGTCGTCTATATTACACATCACATCAGCCGTCTGAATGAACAGGGTAGTTGCATAGTGATATTTTCTAGATTGCTTAAAATATTTTTCGTTTCGCTTGACTGGTATGACGACGTTCCTGGTACCTATATGAGTATACGTATAAAACTCGTCCGTCCCTGAACGACAGACAGACAATACACAGCTGAAACGACACGGCGTAGAACACTGAAATTTCGCATGTATGATGGTTCAATGGAGAATGTAGGAAAGCAAGAGCAAATTAAAAAGGGAACGTGGAAAATGAAGATTTCACCTTTTAAGTCCACGCAAGCGAAGCTATGGGCTGCGGCCTATGACTCGTAGTATAATAGTAACTATTCTTTTACTAGTACAGTGCAGTAAGCCGCGTAATATCTCTAAGATTACTGAAAAGTGGTAAAACCAAACGTCACATGCACACAATAACAGTACAACAAGAAGTGTGCATTGTACGTCCAGCCTTACACTGTTTACTAAGTCACTGACTACACGGTTAATTAAAAATGATTTATACCACATCATACAAGTGCACTTATAATATAGAGTGTAGGTACTGTGTGAGTAGTGAGTTGACTGCATGCCTTTAACCGTTTCTGTCTAAATTCAAATTATTTTTTACTCAGTAGTAGAAGATCGACTTCAGCTCTGCCTCTTGGACAGCGTGCAAGCACTTGGACCTCTAAGCTAAAGGTTCTGAAAAGAAGTACTTGGGAGAACGTAAGGCACTACGCCTTACGCTCTCCTTGCACAGTTTACAAGTCACCGGTTGAAATCCCGCTACGTTCAAATCATCGTCGGTCGTTGCTGGTGTATTGATACTATCGTCTTGTTTTTAGTGACGAACACAATGTTAAGAGGACTCGATAGACGAAAGCATCATGAATAGCGGTCAATTCGTTTGGTCGGAACAATGCCACATAGAAACAAACATACATGCTGTACCTTTAGCTGATAAAGTTAAAATCACTGATAAACACATTACGGGTAAAATTATATAAATATAAATATTTATATTTCAGTTTTTCCACTAAATAAAATAAGAATAAACTCTAAAGTAAAGTTTAAAATTATATGCATAGATGCACTCACTATAAAGGTGCAGTGATATAATGAGTCGCTAGTTCGATTAATGAAGTAGTACATACTTGGATTAGTCGTAAAAAGTGTAGATGACGCGGGTTGTAGTGCGAGACAAAACTAGGTGAAAGCGATAAAAAATACACAAATACAAACACAATTACAAAACGTAGGCAGAGGGAACGAACGACGGTGCTTTTTCAGGACGTTACACTGGACGGTCGTCATTCCCTCTAGTGCTCTACGGTGCACCTGTTGCTACTACGCTGTATGATACTGCATGTATGTACCTACAGAGTTTTGATCACTCTATTACATTATTCGACCGCGATGTCGCATTGTACGATTGAATAGGCCAAGGTCCGACAGTCGTTTGTATGTAGGTACATATAAATAAAATTGGAGTCTCAGTAAATACTAGATTATATATATTTATGATAAAGTTAATCACACTAAAAATAAATATTGGCAAAATTCACACTTAGAGATTTATAATTGAAGAATTATAAAAAAACGCGATTCCGAATATAAGAATGTGTGAATTTCTTAACTGTTAATAAAAAGTATATAATAAAATTAATTACTTTAAAAAAAATAAAAAACATGCTTTTCTACACCACACGAAGTGCTAAGAGTCAACAACTAAAGAGATTTCGGCTCCTAACTCCATCATCAGACCAGCTCGATGATACTGTAGATATTAAAGTATCCCACATTTTGCAGAGTAGACGTCGTCTGTGTAGGTCTAGTGTACCTCTTCCTCTGTATCTATTAAGTATTCAACATAAATTATAATTAATTTAATAATATTTTTTATTTTCTTATTCTGTTAAAGATTCTAGATATTTTTAAAAATTCGTTTCATCCAAAAACATAATATGTATTTATAAATCCTCCTAAATATGCATTCTTTTCAGCTTCACGCGTCATCCCACTCATCAATGGTGCATTGATGTGGTCTCCCAGTGCGAGACGCGGAATCAAAGCCAAACTTTATGTAAACAAATCCCGTGTGAGGATCGAATCCACAACAATCATGTACGGTCAGCTGCTGTTCCGCCGTCATAGCCCCTATTTATCTTAATTAATAAAGAGACCAGCGAAAGCGGACATATTTATATCTTTTATATATTGTTTGAAATTCAAAATGATTCTAATGGCAAAATTGTTTAGTTTTCCCGGATTTAGATCTCTCCAACGAGCAGTACGCTGCTGGCCGTAAGCCGATAATGCAAGAGTAGGTACTTGTTAAAAGAATATTATTTTTTTCAATATCACCTAATATTCCGCCGCAACTAACGTGCCAGCAATGTTATAAGCAAAATATAAATAACAAGAAATGCGTTTCAAATCGCTCAAGTGTAATGCAATAAATAAAAGCAATTTTACTTTAAGTACTGTGCATAAGTAATCGATTATAAGCGACGCGATACCTGATGGCTAGTAGTACTTATATATACAAACACACACACACATATAGATATATTCACATATATATCTATATGTGAACCCACCATATTTGAACCCACAACCAGCCGACTCATATATATATATATATATATATATATATATATATATATATATATATATATATATATATATATATTGTTTGTGTGTGTGTGAAAGAGAGAATATATTTATAAAAAAAATAACAATAAAAAT
>DWMY01000471.1:0-24589 GCA_018249775.1 Heliconius hecalesia formosus
TGATGGCGAAAAAATCTTTTCAAGATATAATTAAAAATTAAACATAAGTAGGTTATATAAATAAATTTAGGTACAAATGTAAACGTCGTCGTGACATGCACTTTTAAAAAAACTCTCGTAAATGGTTGTTAAAAAGACGAGATTGTAAGTCGAATTCTTTGAATTATCTTTACATTATCATATGATAATATTATCATATGATTAGAAAAACTGCAGTTCTATTACACTTCGTTAATAATCACCGACTTTTTAAAATTTCCACTTTATGGTGTTTATTTATTTATTAAGGTGTTTATTATATACGTTTTTCAAATATTTTCTGAGCTGGCCTCAAGCGCAGGGCGACAAGCGGTCGACTGAAAACGTGACAGTTTGTGGGTTCGATTACAATCCGAGGAGGTGAAATATTTTATATTTTCATCACCTCGCATTAGTAACAATACGAAGCGCGGTGTTAATTTCCGCCACTGAGCAGCAATGTCTCCAGAAATCAGCGGATAATGAGGATCGGAAGTGTCTTAATGGGAACGCAGTTTGTTAAAACTATGTTCCCAGGTTCCCTTTTTAGCAGGGTAGGTCCTGCTATGAGCGTGAAGCTAAAAAAAATCTAAATATTTACAAAAGTAATTAGAAAAACTAGAAGAGATAGAAATGAACTACATTCTGCTCTAAATTTGTCCGATGTTAAAGAACGAAGCTTTTACGCTATTAAATACTATTTCAGTACGCGAGTTGGGTTTCACTGTTTCAAAATGTAAGGTAAAATACTACCCACTTCGAAAATTAAATGTATATCTATTGTGTAAATAAATAATATTATGGGGGGATTGATTGCTGCCTTTTATTAACCGTGATATGAGAAAGCGCGGCGTTGAGTTCCGCCCAACATTTCATCTTATCACTAGGCACGGAGCTGATTTGTTTCATCCTATATACGTGAATGTTTTAGTTTATACGCTTTATTACGTATGTAGCAGATGAGAGTGAGGGAACCTCCGTTCTCAATTTTCATTTTGATATAATCACTCCCTCGAATATTAATCGAATCCCAACTTATCGTGTTTACAGTCAGTCAATCGAGTCAAACAATAATAGCATATATAAAAGAAAATGCACAAAAAATCTTTTGCCTAGCCTATTTTCGAAAGTAATTTATATAATAGCCTCGACTTACTATTGCCCCTTTATTTTCTTTTAACACGAATAACAATATACGAGACTACACCCCTCCAAGGGACTATAGTTCGTTAAGCCAGGATTACGTGTATGGTGAAATGCGGTATACCTTTTTTTCATCATTGTTTAGCCCTTATAAAGCCGTTATTGCTATTGAAAATTGGCTACTGTAGTGATATTAATTTGTTATTTTACTTCTAGATGTATTTTAGCTGTAAATGTTTTTAGGGTCAGGAGGCCAGTCGTGGCGCAGCGGCACGAAGTGTGACTGTAAAACCGACTGGTTGTGAGTTCGATCCCCACTCGAGGAGATGAAATATTTACTTAAATTTATATTTCCATTTCTTCGCTCTGGTGTCGAGGTTAAGCGCGGCGTTGAATTTTGCCACTCGTCACGCAATGCCTCCAGAATTCGGCAGAAAGTGGGGAACGGAGTGTCTTAACACTAGGTTCCCTCTGCCTGTTTTTAGGGTTCATTTTGTTGCCCAATTATAGAACTTTGTTGTTTGTTTGTCCGATCATTTATCTCCAGATCATGTAGAGGTATCGTGAACAAGCCTTACAATAAAATTTAAGGGTAAAAGTCCTCAAATAAAATTTTTATTGAAATGTATTTCAAAGAATAAAAAAATTTACTAAGTTAAATTTGAAGTTAATTTCATATGAAATGAGTGAATACCCTCGCAGACTGACGTTTGTCAATTTTATTCGCCTCGTAATTAAAGTCTGTAGGATATTATTCGCGGTGGACCTTTCATTATGAAATTTAGCAAGAACTGTAAACTTGCAGTGCAAATAAAGGAAAAAACTGAAAAATAGAAATTTGTGTTATCATATTACAGATCAAAGCTAATACAAACTTATAATTGTAGTTAATTTCATATAAAATGAGAATATACACCTGCATACTTAAGTTTGTAAAATTTTATGAGTCACTTGTCGCCAAATTTTGGATACTATATTATGTTGAATAGCAGTAGTGAGGAAGAAAACCCTTTTACCGCTTTTTATTTAACCAAACTAGGATTTTTAATAAAGAGGATGATTTGTTAAAAAAAATATTATTTAATAATCACCCGAGTGGTAAATAGATATAGAAATATAATAAAAATGAGTGTCATACAAAGCGCGGCGTTGAGTTTCGTGTGCTGATCCTGGGAAAGGAAGTATCTTAACACTAGTAACTGCTTTTATAGTTTCATTACTCGATACAATGGTACCAAACTCAATCAATAACCAAAGAACTAGCACTATCGATAACACATTTAGTTAAATCCCATTTCATCTCGCGTGAATATTTGGTAAAAATATAATGTATCGCGATATTACCTCATATCATATTTTTCCCATTTATGTGGAAATTTTTCATACTGGTATTGTATAATATATATGATTATCTTCACTGTTCTTTTGTAAGTACATAAAATCTAGTGACAAGTCACTTCGTTCTTTACTTTGTAATAGTTTTAGAAATATTCTATATATCATTTCAGAGCTCAATAATTATATATTTATGCACATATATACAAATATGCATATGTTAGCTTCACTTTGTATCTCACCTGTAGGAGGCTAAACGGAGGGAACCTGTTAGTATTTAAGACACTGCGTTCCTAACTTACTGCTTTATCTTCGGGACATTGCCTGCTAAGTGACGGAACTCGACGCCGCGCTTTGTCTCGCTACCAACGCGAGAAAATGAAAATGATTCATTTACCTTAGTGGTAACCGAACCCACAATCACAAGCTGTGCACATTTTTATAAATCGTCATTCCCCCGTACAATATTTGACTGTGGACTTTACCCGTAGTGTCAGTGTTGTCATAGAATAGATATATAGAGATATACAGATAATAGATTAGAAAAAAGAGGAAAAAATGTAGGAGAACACTAAGAGAGAAATACTTATTTAGAAAACGTATAAAGATTTGAACGTAGCGGGACTCCAACCCGCGCCTCCTGGAAACCGACCAGGGTTCGAGTCCCGCTACGTTCAAATCTTTTGTACGTTTTCGCAATAAGTATTTTTCTTTCCTAAGTGTGGATTAACACTTTAAAAATGTTTAAAATACTAAGAGAGAAATTATCCAAATTTAGGTTATTTAACTTCAAAAATTCACGCAAAACTGCTTGAGTACTGTCCAACATGAACGGTTTTATATATAATATATAATTATTTATACACAATACTATCATCAAATCGTACAAGCACTCTTACACTTTTAAGGTTCCACCCATTTTGTCATGTCTAATATTCGGAAATTGTACCCTCGATCGGACATATCCAGGCCACGTCGCCATTTCCTGCCCCTATGACCTGTTATTTTCTAGACTTAAAATAATAGGAATAATATAATGTTAAGACATTTGTTGTATTACAAAAAACATATAAATATTTTAGGCCAGTCGTGCCGCAGGGGCGCAAAGTGTAACTGCAAAATCATCTAGTTGTGGGTTCGAACCGATCCCAACTCGAGAAAATGAAATATTTCTTTAAATTTAAATTTTCATTTCTTCGCTCTGGTGCCGAAAAAAATAAAGCGCGGCGTTGAGTTCCACCACTCAACACGCAATACCTCTAGACTTCGGCAGAAAGTACGGAGTGTCTTGGGTACACTAGGTTCCCTCGGCTTACCCTGCTATACGCGGAACACTACGTGAAGCTAAAAAGATAAAAATAATACGTAGATTTATACCTTACGTTACGGCATAATTACTTTATGCCGTAACGTAAGGTATAAATCTAAGTGTATATCTAACAGCAGGACCAGGGACCTACCGTTAAGACACTCCTTTCCGATTAAGATATTTCTGTTCCCCACTTTTAGCCAAATTCTGAGAGCATTGCGTGTTGAGTGGCGGAACTTAACTCCGCGCTTTGCCTCGAAACCATAGCGAAGAAATTAAAACATGAAATATTTCATTTCCTCGACTGGGTATCGAACAGATAACCTGTCACGTTTGCAGTCACACGCTTACGCCTCTGCACCACGGCTGGCCTCAAAAACTTCAAATAAATAATTAATCATATCGGCAAAAAAATTAAGTTACCTACAATTTTAACATTATGGAATAAATACAATAGAAAAATAAATACTTACCAAACAAAATAAAAACTAAACTACTACAGTTAAAATAAAACGAAAATAAAGTTTGGCAAAACATTTCATTACATTAAAAATGTTGTTCTATACAATAATATTAGTAGTTTCAAAACGCAATATTTATTCCCAATCATCTCATAAAACAGTCTCGAAGATTTATAATACTCTTACTTTCAAAGCAACGACCGACTAACATCTTATACTTGGCGTTTAGGACTACTTTATATCTCCAAGGATCTCAATATAAGATATATATTTACTGTACTTTATTACAGTAAATAAGGGGTTATCTATAAAAGAGTTTTTATTTAATTAATGAGTATCAGTAGTGAGAGAAAATATATAATCGATGTCTTAAATCAAATATATCAGCTTCACGCTGTATCCCGCACACAGCAGTGTAGGCAGAGGGAACCCAGTGCTAAGACACTCTGTTCCCCACTTTCTGTGTTCTGGAGTCATTGCGTGTTGAGTGGCAGAACTTAACGCCGCGCTTTGCCTCGTCACCAGAGCGAAGAAATGAAAATATAAATTTTGAGTAAATATTTTATCTCCTCGAGTGGGGATCGAACCCACAACCAGTCGGTTTTACAGTCACACTTTGTGCCGCTGCGCCATGACTGGCTCAACTTGATATCTTCTCTCTTTAAATAATGTGAATAAAATCAATGTTATGGTACTTAACACTTTGTTGGATCAGCTGTATGCCGCACGTAGCCGGGTAGGCAGAATCTAGTGTTAGGACACTCCGTTCCTCATTTATTGAATACTCTAAATTTAAAATATATTAATGCTCTTAATCCCGACCTAAACCAAAAATCAAACTGGCACTGGTCCGATCCAGTGGCTGGGATTTGCGACCACAGGTGTAGGCCTTAGGGGATCCTTTACAATGCACTAACACTCGCTTTTACTATTCCAGCCCAATATAAAATTCAGTTTCAAACATGGCTTTTTGTCAAAGAGCAATGTTGCCAGAACACAATGTAGCGTATGTAATGGCATTTTACACATATGTAAAACACAGCATATTATTATCGGTAAATATAACAGTTAACACGGTAGTAGTGACAATCTAACATTTAAATAAATTAATTTTTAATAAAAAAAAAGCCAACTTCAAACAACGAACTAAAAAGTAAAAAATATTTTTACATAAAGTACTTTGTACTTTGATTTGGTTAAACAAAAATAATTTAAAAAACATTTTATAATTTTGAAGTCGGTGTCAGGCTTACCTTACTACAAATCCCTAAAAGTGTTTGTTTTACTTGGCACCGACTTCAAAATTATAAAATCTTTTTGAAATTATTTTTGTTCTTACAGAAGTCGATAAAAAAAATGCCTTTTTATTTTTTCACGATTTAAATTTTCACAAATGAAAGTAACATAAAACATATAAGTTGTTTTCCCGAATCGAAATCAAACGCGCAACCATCGCATATACACTCCGACACACGTAAAAAAAATATTAATAATAAACATATTATTATAACAATTTCCTTTCTTGCAGAAAAGTCTTCCATAACTTTACATCAATCATGAGCTGCCCAAGAGCTCTTAATGAGAAGTGTACTCCACTTTTCCTTAAGCACAATCAGATACAAGAATTCTTATATTAACGATACTTAGACATTGAAAGCCCTGACTATAAATCAGAGGAATGATTATCCTTATCTCTAATCTAATCAGTCTCGGTGATAAATGGTTCAATTGAAATTAAGTTCTTATAATTATCGAGAAAAGTAACTTAATTTAGCTTTAAGATCGTATTCTTTAAGTTATAGATTGATTTTCATTAAGAAAATTTAGAATAACCGAGTTTTATTGTTTTAAGCAAAGATATATTTATAATCGCATAATTGTATGTAATGAGGCCATAGTAGCGCAGCAGCAGTAGAGTCTGACTGAAAGCATAACGATCTTGGATTCGATTCCCACTCCGAGGAATGAATTATTATCATTTCCTCAGTCTGGTAAAAATACGGTGTTGAGTTCCACCAATCAATATGCAATGATTCTTATCAATAGTTATTTCTATTTTTTTTTCTTACCTAATCCGACGACGACGACTTATTGACGCCATGGCTATTAAAATAACAGAAAAACAATAATAATATTGTATGCTTTAATTACAAATATAGTAAATTCATGTGAGACTTTACCTGCTATAACCGCATCCACTGGTTAATGCTATACCAGATATGTTTAATTACACCGCAACAGTATTTAAGGCTAGATTTTATATTATACAATTCCACCAAAATCACATAAATACTGACTCGCACATGTTAAACTATTATTAATTTATATCCTCATATTTTGACGTCAATTTTCAAAAAATAAAATATATATATTTTTTTTGATTTATTAAAAAAACCGTTTTTTTCTTTTCAGTTCATTTACAATTTGACGACCCATCACTCCGGGACTACGTGCTATACTCCATAGTTGGCAACTACATAAGAGGCAACTTCACGCCAACCAGCTTTTCCGAAAGACCTTGTAGAGATGAGGAACCAATCCCATACTTCGTGCCCAAACATTCGCGTCCGATACGATCGAAACACATCAAGATTTGGAGCGAAGACTTCAGTTATAGGACAAACAGTGAAAGTGACTTTGATGGGTACTATTTCAAGCCCAAATTTCGTAGTTCGCGAGTGGAAAGATCGATTTATAGGAAGAGTTTAAGATATAGGTTCGTACCGGCCATGATAGTTAGTGGGCCTCTGGAGGGCCGGACTGGTGTAGTGCTGCAGTGGTCTCTGACAGACGCTTCGCATTTAGAAAACGAGGAAACTAGTGTTGTTTTTAGGTAAGTTTTTAAATTTTATTTTTTTTAGTTTCACATTGTATCCATAATTTAGCCGTTCCCATTTTGCGAAGCAAGGAAATTATTCTTTTTATATCATTTAATACATGAAAATTGTTTTATAAAGCAATTACTCAAATATGTATGTGCCGGCAGGCAGTACCGGCTTTTGCACTACCAGCGCTCTAGGCGAAATATTTGCGGCGCCTCTATATTTCAATATAATTTAAACTCGTACGTAAAAATGACAGAGGATATTTAAATCAATATTTATCCGAAAAAAATCTTATGTTATCTAATCTAGCTTCACACAGTATACCTAGCGAGCGAACATAGCACCAAACGTTACAGTCTCTGCATACCTCTTTCGCATTGTCCACTGTCATCAACCTCCTCATACATGCCCTCCGGACGGTCCTCACGCTTTTTACATGCCCTTCCTTACTTACCCTACCGTACTTTTGATACAGTACTTTAGAAAGCCAACCAAGGTCTCCTCCTACCTCTCTGAACGCTCACTTTTCTGTCATAAATCTTTTTTGCCACATTTTCTTATCACTCATTCGTTTGACGTGCCCAAACCACCTAAACATGTTCTTTTTCATTCTCACCCGACACGAAGATTCTGTGTATCTCTTCATTGCGGATTCGATCACCTAAGATGACTCCGCATATCCTACGAAGAGATCACATCTCCACAGCATTCGTTTCTTTTCATTCATCTTCTGTAATACCCATGTTTCGCTGCCGTATAACAGCGTCGGTACCAACACTGCATTGTGTACGGCCCAATGTGCAGCTGTGCTGACGTTTCGCCGTCTCATCAATGCAGCTTAGGCACAGGTTGTATCTTTCATCTCTACTGAACACACTTCCCAAATATACCACCTCATTCACTTGTTCTAATATCTTACCATTTACACCGATGTCGCATTCCGTCTTTTCTTCATTTCTTTTAAAATATGAGAACCTTTGTCTTACTCGCATTCAGGCTTAGACCATTATTTTCCTAATAATAAAAGTCTATTAATCGGAAATTCATATTTATTTTTATACTTTAATTATGTACTAAAACTTTGTGAAAACAATCTTATTTTTTGTTTATTTATTTTTTCTTTCTATAATATTTTTTTTAAATTTAATCGGAATCACTCCATCGCTTAATCGCTTCTTTGGCGATTTTATTTTCGATTAACTAAAGTACATTGCAGGTTGTGATATTATTGATATCAGATGGGCAATCCTTGATCATTTTAGCCTTCAGCCCTTAGCCCTCAGTCCTCAATCCTCAGCCCTCAGCCCTCAGTCCTTAGCCCTAAGTCTTTAGCCCTCAGTTCACTGTCCTCAGTCCTCAAACCTCAGCACTCAGTCCTCAGCCCTCAGTCCTCAGCCTTCAGTCCTCAGCCTTCAGTTATTACTTCTTAGTTATCAATCCTTAATTCATAATTCTCACTCCCTAATCTATAATCAGTAATCCTCAATCTGTCATTTATAATACTTAATGCTCAATCTATGATCCATGTTCCATGATCTGTAATGCGTAATCTCTAGATCCATCCATCGTTAATCGACTATCGCGATATACATATACGTATATGTATGTCGATTACCAATTTTGATTATCGATTATGATGATGATATTATATAGAAACTGTCTCGGCTTATATCCTACATAGCGGTTGCGATACAAAAGATCCAGTTAAAATACTTCCTTCACATACATTATATGTATATATAAAAATTACATAATTTATATTGTGTTCAGTAGTTTGTCGTCAAGAACTGTCAATTATTACTACTTTATTTGGATATTATCTCTATATTTAAAAGAAAAAAGATTATGAAAGCCAGTCGTGGCGCAGGGGCACAAACTGTGACTGTAAACTCGACTGGTTGTGGGTTCGAGCCCCACTCAAGGAAACGAAACCTTCATTTAAATTTATATTTCCATTTCTTCGCTCTGGTGTTGAGGCAAAGCGAGGCGTTAAATTCCGCCACTCAACAGGCAATGCCCCCCGAATGCGGCGGTATGTGGGGAACGGAGTGTCCTAACACTAAAACTGATTTAATTAATTTTTTTCATAAAAAAAAACTATGTGAAATGAATTTTATTTACTTAAGAAATTTGCACACGTGCTTGAAAGTAATAATGGTAATAAAAGTAAAGTAATCAATAAATAATTAACGAACATAATATAATCATCATAATAATTAATGAGCTTTGTACATATAAAATAAATAGCAACTATGCAAATTACCTTTAATGCCTGAAGCGGCTTTAGTTTGTACCCGTTCATTTGTCTTCATCAATCTATGAACTGTTTACTTACTGAATGGGGCAAATGATGCATTCAAATCGTTAGTGTCGCGTGATTAACTCTTTTTGAGTGAAAATTAGCATATTTACCCCATTTTCTACTGTTTATTTTGCATGTAAATATTGTTGGGATAGATGTAATACAGATTGTACAGGGGTTGTGGGTTCAATTTCTTTTCGTTGAGAGTCTTAGGCCTATGTAAAAAGTGAAGTTATATTTCTTTATCTGCCCATGTACCTACCTGTGTGTTATGTCTCTAAAAAATATATATATATATTTTTAAACATTTTTAAAGTGTTATTCCACACTTAGGAAAGAAAAATACTTATTTAGAAAACGTATAAAAATTTAAACGCAGCGGGACTCGAACCCGCGCCTCCTGGAAACCGACCAGGCGCTCTGACCACTAAGCCATGCGTTCTCGCCAAGCTACGTCGAATTTTTTATACGCTTGTTACAACTTATTTATGTTTAAATTTTTATACGTTTTCTAAATAAGTATTTTTCTTTCCTAAGTGTGGAATAACACTTTAAAAATGTTTACAAATATTTAAAAAACAGTTTCTCTCTTGCCAAACGATAATTCTTAGTAATTATCTTTGGGTAGCGGAAATTTGTAAAAATCTCCCTACAGAGATGCTAACAACATAAAGACGCACGCTCAGCTGTAAGCGCTAATGGTAAAAACGTGAAATTTGGACAGATGCTATTTTCATAATATGGATATGCACTAAGAAGGGATTTTGAAAAATTTCAACCCTGCAGGGATGAAATAGGGGTTGAAAGTTTGTATGGAAAAAAAATGAAATCGGCGCCGATTTTCATAAAATTTGAAATTCAGACTTTTAAAAATATTTCATTGAACACGTGTTTCATGGTTTTTTAGAATTCACCTCCTAAAGGTTCAAATAAGGGGTTGAAAGTTTGTATGGAAAAGTCTTTAAATCGCCACCGATTTTTATAAAAAAATAAATTTAAACTGTTAAAAATATTTTATTGAACACGTGTTTCTTGTTTTTTTTAGAATTCATCCTTAAGGGTGCATATAAGCGGGCGAAGCCGCGCGCCCCCACTATTATGTAATAAATGAAAAAAAGGGTAATATAACATTTAGTTCATTTTAATCACTATGCCACATTGACGTACTGGCGTTAAATCAAAAATCAAGATTAAATTATACATAAATGTCAGTAGTGTCAGTCCTACAGGAAGCTACCACTGACTCAGAAGTAGTTGTGCTAATGAGCACTTAATTGTACACATACTTTAACTTACTGCTTTAAAATTTTAACTCACATTTATTATTTAGTCGTTGTAACGTAATGTTATAAATATCTGACTATAAACGAGACGGTTATGGTTTCGATCCCCCCTGGATGGAACTATTATGTTTGAGTCAATTTCATTTCCCCTCTAGGGTACTAAAGCGCAGCGTTGGGTTTCGCGTCTCAACAAGCAATTTCTAGAAAATTGGACAGAAAGTGTGGCAAACTGACGGAGTAACTTAACACTAAGTTCTCTCTGCGTAACCAGCTACGCGGTGAAAAGCGTAACACCGCTTGATTTATAAAATGAAACCTAAAATAAATAAATACATAAATCAGCTTCACGCTGTATCCCGCACACAGCAGGGTAGGCAGAGGGAACCTAGTGTTAAGACCCTCCGTTCCCCACTTTCTGCCGTATTCTGTATGCATTGCATGTTGAGTGGCAGAACTCAACGCTGCGCTTTGCCTCGACACCAGAGCGAAGAAATGGAAATATAAATTTAATCAAGTGGGGATCGAACCCACAACCAGTCGGTTTTACAGTCACACTTTGTGACCCTGCGCCACGACTGGCCTCACCTAAAATAAAAAATTAAATAATATCACTTGCTTAAACTTTTATACAAAATGAAGATCTCTTAAGGGAGGATCAATAGCATTAATTAGTATTCCTTCTCCACCGTAGAAGGTGTCCAGAATAAAAATTAAAGAAAGTAGGTGTAGATATCGATTGGTATTCAAAAAAGCACCGTAAAGTTCCACTGACGTTAATAAGCATCAGCTTGAAAACTTTCGCAAATAAAAATCTCTGACGTCAACGACTAACTTTCTAACTATTTTTCCACTACATTTGGATTTTTGGGTGCCGATAAGTTTTTTAAGCCTATTGCGGAAAAGGGTTAAACAACTTTCTTGTTTTCATTTATTTTTTTACTATTTTGTGTATACTACATGCTTACTCATAGAACTACTATTTTATAAATAGTTTTTTTTTTGTTTTCGATTACTTAAGAACTTTTTAAACGTTTGTCAATCATGATCAGTTTTTATCTGTGATTTTTGGTCTGAAAAATATAAAATTTACGCCCATTTTTTGTCACATTATGTGTTCAGTAGCACAGTTATATTTCCCTTAAAAAGTTAAAAATAATAATATAATATAAATATAAAAAACTTCAAATATCTGACAGATATTATAGTTACTCATTATTGTATCTGTCAGTTAGTTTGCACATGGCGAAGGCCTTCGATCGAGTGTAGCATGGGGCGCTTCTTGCAAAACTTCTATCCTACGGGCCCCTCGAGAATTTATGCAAGTAGATCGCCAGCTTTCTCACTGGATGCAGCAACAAAGTTGCTGTCGACGGTTTTTGCTTCGAATACATGCTCGTGAACGCTGGCGTTCCCAAAGACTGCCTGCTGTCCCCTATGCTGTTTCTTTTGCATATCAATGACATGTCAGCGGATTCTTACATTCATTGCTATGCAGTTTATAGCCCATTGGAAGCTGTTCACTTCGAAAAAAACTAATCGAAAAAAAACTTGTGTCTTCAGTTGAGGCATCACTTGGGAATGTTTCCTCATGAGGCGAAAGAAATCTATTTCAATTCAACTGCAAGAAGAGACAAGTTTGCGTGTTAACCACTAAAAAAAACATTTGTCGTATCGCCAGTCTTCCAAAACACTCATTTTATAGCCGCTCCCAGTATGAGTACATTGGGCTTTAGCGTTCCGAATGACTGTCAGTATCGCGATCATCTGGAAAGCAAGGCCAATTTGATCTGAAAAAAACTGGGGGTCATCCAGCAGAGCGATACGGTACTTCACGCCAAAATACCATTTGGCCTTGTATAGGGAGTAGGTTCGGCCTCATATGGAGTACTGTTTTCATCTCTGGACTGGACACGCCTTAATTTCCAAAAAAAAATTAGAAAGCAGAAATAATTATTGCATACACTAAACTAATAAAGTAAAAAATACATACATTCAACAATTGTAAAACCGGATCTAAATTGCCTACACACTATTTTGTGTGTTTGATTCACTAACACTGTAAATTACGTAATGATTATCCGTATAGATTGGAGCCCAGTCTTGGCGAAAGGGCATAAGCCTTTGACTATAAGCCCACACAGGGTGTGAAATTGATTCCACTCGAGGAACTTAATTATATAATATTTTAATTTCTAATATTTTTGATACTTCTATTTGCCAGCTATTAGTCTTCCTGTTACTAGACATAGAAGAACATATCTGATCGAAAGAATCGTTGATTTCAGAGACCTTTTGGCTTCTATACTTAATGCGGTTGGTTATCTTATCTTCGTTATCAATCCTGACATCATCTTATAATACATAATCTTGTTACTGGGGGCTTACATCCAACGGAGAACAATCGTTGTCATTTTCTAAAATTAAATATATTTTTTCTTGGTATAGCTGTTGATGGGATCCTGTCTTACATTCAATTCTAAAATATAATACTACATGAGAAATCGTAACAAAATAATTAACTTAAATAAATCACAATAATAAGAAATTGGAATCAATTACAAAATTTATACAAAGCCCGTCGAATGACGTGTAACAAGTTCATTAAAACAAAATTAATAAATAATTATTACAGAACTTACCGACATAGCGCAATTATATCTTGCGAGATCTCGATACCTACTAAGTTGGTTCAGGAGTTAGCGGCGATTCGATGATAAACGTGACAAAAGCAGCAATATTTCGCGTAATACATCAAATTTACGTAGATTGGGATTCTAGGGTTAAAATTCAAAATTCTGTATTAAATATGCTTTGTTGCACAATTGGCACAAGTCACAAACTCAAATAATAACTAAATCTAAATTAACCATAAAACACACATTTTTTATAAAATATAAACCAAATAAAAAAAAATGTATATAGCATTATTCAATTTTAAAGTTGTTTAAAATTGCGGGCCGACGTGGACGCCCTAATGAGCTAGTACCGCATATACTGGTATGTGAATTTTTGTGGCGCGGAACAAATGCGCTGCTAATTACTAGCCGAGATACAAAACCTAACTTTCTGAGCCAATTTTTGGCAAATTTTTCTTTGAATATAACACTTTTTCTATGAAAGCCCTTTAAGATATGTATTTTTTTTTTTGTGTTTTTATTCCTGTACTATACAGTAAAGTATTCAATTTAGAGTTTTTTACTGTTGATTATTGTTGTTGATTATTATATTTAATTGACCTGGATTTAAAATATGCTGTATCCATAGTCTAGCTTATGCTTGTGGCTTCGAGCGCGAATGGATATAGTTAAGATATGTATGTAACACATTCCATATTTTAAGTGCCGGAAGTAACTCCGCAACAGCTACAATAAAGCAGTAGTTCTTGAGATTAGCGCGTTCAACCAAACTGGTCAGTATAATATTGGTATAGATATATAAAAGTATTCCATTTCTAACTGAGAGATTGATAAACAAGGTCCAGATGAAACGTTAACTTTGCCATGTTCCTTTTGAACACCAAGAGAGAATATTCCGAAATTCCTACGAGAACGAGGATTTCACCTCTCATAACCCACACAAACAATATCATAGCAATTTAACTATAGTAGTTTATATTATTTTAAGATATTTTTTTAAGCTTGAATGACAAAGTAAAAGTAAAGGAGGGTAGGCATAGAGAATCAAATGTTAAGACACTCCGTTACTAACTTTTCACCGAATTTTGGTGACGAGCGGTAATTACGTGTTATGCGGCGGAACTCAACACCGCGTTTCGTCTACCATAGCGAGGAAATGGAAATAAATTAAATATCGTAAATCATTTCTTGGGAGAGGTTCGACCCCACAACCGTTGCGTAACGTTAGACCGACGTTGCGCCACGACGACCTCGACAAGTATTTCCCGAAATTTCCTTTTCTTGTTACAAGCTTAGAAAAATGTAGACAAAGGTGTCTAGATCAGTCTGACTGAACATTATTGATGTAAGTATCATTTATCGATTTTTTCCACTTCTTCTTCTTCTTTTTATATTTATTTAATTTTTTCATTTTTATTTCATTTTACTGCCGTAAAGGAGGTCGTCGTAGGAGAATTGAAGTGTCTTCTTCATGCTCTACCTTTCAATTTGTATGTGAGATGCATAAACATAGACATTTTTAATATTAAAATGAGACGAAATTTACTACAGATGCGAAAATTCGATGAGCTTTATTTAGTTCAAACAATGCAATATTAAGTTAATGTATTAGATTCATAAACGATGCATCCTCACGTTTGAGTAAACATCTAGTTTAAACGAAATAGCTTACGTCATAATATCTGTTAATAATTTTACGTTATGTTCTGTATTAGATGTTAAAGGACAGTCGTGGCGCAGCAGCACGAAGTGTGACTGTAAAATCGACTGGTCGTGGGTTCGATCCCCACTCTAGGAGATGAAATATTTACTTAAATTTATATTTCCATTTCTTCGCTCTGGTGTCAAGTTCTGCCACTCAACACGCAATGCCTCCAGAATTTGGCAGAACGAGGGGAACGGAGTGTCTTAACACTAGGTTCTCTCTGCCTTCCCTGCTGTGTGCGTGATACAGCGTGAAGCTGTTTGATTTATTTGATTTAATATTGGATGTTATGATTTCATTTAAGACTCTCCTTTACCATATTTCCAACCCATATTCAAGATCTTGTGTCTTTAAGCGCGGAACTCAACGCCATGCTTTGTCAACCAAAGCGGAGAAATGGAATTAATTAATTCCTACGAATAGAGAGAGCTGTTCCTCTGCTCCACAACCTCCGAAAATCGTGGCAATATAATTGCAATATTAATATTGTGTTAGTTAAATTTCGCTACGCCCAGAATAAGTTTCTTACTGGATACTCCATACTTTTTGAAAAGGCAGGTAAACTAAATCCTCAAGTCACCATTTTCCACTAATAAGACCGGGAAAACAAAGGTATTGTTCGATAAATACATTTTTTCTATTTTTTACAAATTTTTTTTTCTCTAAGAGATTAAATTCGCAATTTTTCGTGTATATTAGAGATGTCTTTTGGCAAATTTCTAAAATTTCATCGGATTCTAAACACTAACTGATTAAGTCAGAACGTACCTAATACCGCAAAACGCGACAGCTATGTGTCCGATTCCGAGTCTCCATCGGAGGAGGTAATGGGAATTATTTCTATTTCTATCTCTGGTGACATGGGTGGATACGCACAGCGCTGAGCACCGCCACTCGACAAATAATGTCTCAAAAGTGGTGCTTACCCTAACCTTAGTTGTCACAGCCTACAGTGCATATGCGGGATAGCACGTGAAGCCAACAAAAAGTACTGACTAAGCAATAATTAACAGAAATGTAATTTTATTTTGTTTGCTTTAAATATTAAATAACTTAGTAGATATAATGTATTCAATATACAATGTAACAACAAAGTATTTTAAAATTATATTTTTACTTGTTTCAGGTTACGTTATAGAAAAACAACGAGTGCCACCATATATCAAGTGTTCTTTATTAAAAATTTAAGGCTAGGTAAGTTGAATTTTTATTTTATAATACATACTAATGTTCCGAGGCGCGGCGTCGAGTTCCGCTACTCCACACGCAATGCATCCAGAATTCGGCGGAAAGTCGAGAGCGGATTGCCTTAACCTAGTGTCAAGTCTCTCTCTTCATATTCTGATACATGCGTCATACAGCGTGAGGTTAAAGAAAAAAAACTTATGTTCCGTTAGCTCATTTGCTCGCGTGTACTAGTTATTTTTCGACTGTAATATAATATGAATGTACGTTATAGCTTATATAAGCCTTTTATTAAGAGAAAACTTAGTAGATTAGATCATATATGCTAGTGTTAAATCAAATTAAATTAAATCAGCTTCACGCTGTATCCCGCACACAGCAGGGTAAGCAGACGGAACCTAGTGTTAAGACACTCCGTTCCCCACTTTCTGCCGAATTCTGGAGGCATTGCGTGTTAAGTGGCAGAACTCACCGCCGCGCTTTGCTTCGACACCAGAACGAAGAAATGGAAATATAAATTTAAGTAAATATTTCATCTCCTCGAATGGGGATCGAACCTACAACCAGTCGGTTTTACAGTCACACTTCGTGCCGCTGCGCCACTACTGGACTCACTAGAGTTAAAGATATAGAAATAATTTTGATTTCTGCAAATGTATGCTAATGAAAAAAGAGGTAGAATCGAAAAGAAAAAAGAAAGAGAGAGGTGTCGCTGCAGCACGACGACGTGTAGAATATATGTAGTGAATTAATATATAAAACATAATATAAAAAAATATGTGCACACTTTTATAATCCAAAATACTAAATCACCAATATTTCAAAGAACTTTTCAAAAATTGAAGTGCCACTCAGACTTTCAATTTTACTTACAAAACATCCAATCTAACAACAAAAGGTAAACATTTTCTATTGAAAATGGGTAAAAATTTGTATAGAATCGATCGGTTTTATAATAAAATTGGCTTTTAAAAACGACTTCGGTCCCGTGGCCAAATGGATATGCCCAAAGTTCTAGAGAATATAAATATGACACAGTATAGCAGGAAAATAACGACTATATTAAAACAACATTAACGTGTTTTAATATAGCCTGTGGCCTTCCTCGATAAATGGGCTATCCGACACAAAATAATATATATTTCGAACCTGTAGTTCCTGATAATACCGCGTTATCCTACTAATAATATAAATATAATAGCTTGAGAGACTGGAGTTGTATAAAGATTTCGTATAATTAGCCTAAAATATACAATAAAATACGTTTAAGCGGGCGAAGCCGCGGTTGGATTGGTTGTGTTGGTATAGAAGTATAGGTAGGCTTTAACCGAAATTTCCAAAGGGAAGTTACATAATGTTCAATGGACAGCGTCACGTAGAACTGTCAGTGTGACACGGATGAACGGAGGCAGTAAATTTGCCGACGAGATTGCTACATTTCTAAATACGTCCGGCGATAGGGGTTGTATTTTTAGAATATATCATATTTTACACTAGACAATGGTTAGATAAGATAAAATTCGAATTTAGGCGAAAAATGGGGAAATAGAGTGTATTGATACTAAGTTCTGCCTAGCATTCCCCCTAGTGTGGTATAAACACATAGTCAACCGTCTTTACCGTTATAATCTGATTCTGACCCACTCTGCCACGTTGGCCTATAAAAAATTCAATCCTTTATAAAACCTGCTTCACGCTGTATCTCGCCCACAGTAGATTATAGGGAACCTAGTGTTCACAACATTTCGTTCCTCACTTTTCGCCAAATTTAGGAGGCATTGCATGTTGAGTGGCGGAACTCAACGCCGCGCTTTGCGTCGTCACCATAGCAAAGAAAAAAATATATAAATTTAAACTAACATTTAATTTCCCCGAGTGGGGATGGAACCCACAACCAGTCGAGTTTACAATCACACTTTGTGCCCCTGCGCCGCAACTGGCCCATATAAAAATATAAAATAAAACAATACAATCCCTTACAAAAATATATAAAATAAAACAATATATCCAAATTCAGTTCAGCATACGAAAAATTAACTTATACAAGGGATTTCTTTCAGGGGTTTCAGATTTGTGCAAAAACATTTGCTTAGGATTGTACGCAATTTGGGCTCTATGTAAATTATCTCGCGGTTTCTCTTACACATTTGCTATAGCCAATAAGCAAAGTTTGTATTGTAAATATGAATGCCATCGCGTTATTTTAATAATGAAGTGATAAGAAAACAGCTTCACGCTCCTTCCCGCAAGTGAATAAGTTCTCAAAAGTGTTAAGACACTCCTTTCCCTATTTTCCGTTCTGCCCAATTTTGGAAACTTTTGTATTGAACGGCGGAACTGAATCGGAAAATCGTTGCATTTACATTCAAACTTTGTGCCGCTGCGTCAGAGCGGTATTTTTAGTATGTTTAATAAATCAATGAAATCGAACCTGCTACTTCTAAGTTTTTGTACTCTCTAGTATATTTATTTATGGTAAGCTTCTTATATAATAATATTATTAAGCCCTTATCGAATCAGAAAAACATGTTATTGTTCTCTTTGATGATATAATAAGTTACACAAATATTATTCGCGACAGTCAAGTGTTTTGGTGTTCTCCGCACTAACTGAATTGAAGGCATTGTGTTTTAAGCGTAGATTATTCCTGTGTGAATTAACTACAATCAGCTTCACGCTGTATCCCGCAACAGCAGGATGGGCAGACTGAACCTAGTGTTAAGACACTTCATTCCTTATTATCTGGCTGAATTCTGGAGGCAATACATGTTGAGTGGCGGAACACAACGCCGCGCTTTCTTCGACATCAGTGCGAAAAAATTAATTAATAAATTTAAATAAATATTTCATTTCCTCGAGTATAGAGTATCGAACCAACAACCAGTCGTAATTATGGTCACACACTTGTTCCACTGCGCCACGTCTGATCTTCATTTTATTAACCATAAACCACAATATTTATTATTAACCACAATAATCTATGATGGAAAAGTCAATGGTAAGAGAGATAGGGGGAGACCTCGGTTGATCTTTGAAAACACAGTATCAAAGATACTGGAGGAAGGTCACATAAAAAGCATGAGGACCCCCCGGATGGCATGTATGAACAGGTTGATAACAGCGGACGTTTAGCACTCCGTTCTCTCTGACTACCCCGCTAGGGATAAACCAAGGTCCAAGATGGAAGGCTTGGTCGCAGCTACCCCTGCCAACTCTTACGAGCTGCAACGTTCCATCCACCACGTGCACCACGAGAGAGCGCACTGATAGGGCGTCCCCCTAAGGCAACGCGCACTAGTACGTCCCAGCTGGTGTGTCAAGTGGCGACGAATGCGGCGTTGGGGACCGCCACCCAACCCGCCATGTCCGGAAGGGCGAAGGTGGAGGATGTAGCTACAAATCATACTAACAAGTTTCAATAAAATAATACTTTATATTTTTCTTGCCTCTTGTACGGTGCCTATTATGATACTTCCTTTCCCCACTTTCCGCAGAGGCGTTTAAGTCTGAGGCATTGCGTTTTGATGAACGGAACTCAACGCCATTCTTTCCCTCGTTACCAGAGCGAGACAATGAAAATATTAAATATTAAAATTACCACACGTGGGAGTCGCACCCACAACCCCATTGAATTGCGTTTAATTGTTATCAATGCGCATAAGAAATAAAACAAAAAATAAACATCAAAATAACTCTATCGAATTCTTAAATAAAATCTAACATCACTATTAAAATATTTTTTATTTCTTTTAAAAAAGCTCTAAAATAGGATTATGTTGTGACGTTGACAGATGAACGCTCAGCGTCCACGTAGCAGACCAATCCCGGACGTTGCTATCCGTCAAGTCGGGTAAAGGACAGGAAATAACGATATTGCCATTGTATTAAATATAATAAAAAGATTGAAGAAATATCTTTCTTTTTATACACACATAGTAGAGTTGGCAGAAAGAACCTAGTGTTGAGAAACTCCGTTATCCACTCTTCGCCAAGTTTTCGAGACGTTGGATATTGAATTAAGGAACTCATTGCTGTGCTTTGTCTTTTTATCAGAGCGAAGAAAAATAAACATAATTTATTCCTCTGAGTGAGAATCGAACACATATGAGTCAACATCGCTTCGCTACTCTATGATGGCTTATAAAGACAATTTAAAATAAATTTCATCGAGAAAAAAAATATCTATTTTTTTTTTATAATTTTAAAACCTTTAAAGGAATATCTTATAAAAAAATAAAATACGGCCCTGTACCTTTTTAATTTATGTAAGCTTAACTTTATCAAAGGTAATATTACAAATTGATAGCCTAAGATCCCAGGGCCGCCAGACCTACGTCATTTTAGCAAAGTTGAGATTTTGAGGACTATTAGTCTAATATATAGTTAAGACAGTATGCCTATTCACTAACATGAAAGTGGGGCCTTATCGGAGGTAGCGACAAATAAAGGTGTATTTCTGTCTGGGAGGATGTTTGAGCCATTGGAATAGTCTGGGTGGTTAAAGGGGTCTTGAAATAATAAATAAAATTGAAGTTTGCTAGTATAACGTATTTTGACTTAAATTTAAACAACCTTTAGCGTCTGACAGGAGTAACAGCCCACGTAAAGTGTTTAGTAATAATAAATATACATTTATTATATAATTCTTAACAACATAAGTGAGTGTGTACCTTAAGTTGACGCTACCTCTGCAAGGGCCCCACTTTCAAGTTAGTAAGTACGTATTCCGTCTTAACTACATATTAGACTATTAATCCTTAAAATTTCAGCTTTGCTAAAATGACGCAGGTCTGGGGGCCCTGGGATCTCAGTCTATTACATATGTATGATTCCAATGATTAATACCATTTGAATCAACATATTAATGTACCTATTTAATATAACCGTACTGTTATTCAGTGAAATGTTATTTCTTTTGAGAAAATAAAAACTCATTAAGTACATACAATTGTAACGTATTACGATACTTTATACATTATTTAAATGTTTTTTTCGACGTTTTCAATAGAGACTCAACGGGGCAATATACTCCTACGCTTCTATTATAATGTTTTCGTATCTAGAGAATATTTTACAAAGCTCAATAACAATAAAATACTTTTATTGTAGTCCAAATGTTTTTTTTTATTTACTTATATTATTTTTTTTCTCAACATATACCACGAACTTACTTTTGATTGCTCTTTTTCAATCAATTAACTATGTTCCAAAATTCTATACAACTTTATTTGTTTAATTGTTTTAAGTTTTTGCCGTGGTGCAATGCTTGTGACACCAGATGATTTTAAGTTCGATTACAAATCTGGAAATTATTGTATTCATCTAGTACTACTAGCTATGGCCCCAACGAGGCTTCGCCCGCTTACACTACACAATTATTTATTATATCATATCAATTGCTTTCGTAATTGTATAACATTATCATTTTAAACACAATATTTATTATACATTGACAGCCAAAGCCAATTCAATGAAACACTTATTTTGTAGCAATATTGTCACATGCAATTCTTTATATGGACATAACTTTTTTATTTGTTAACCGATTGAAATAAAAACATTGAATGTTAAGAGAAGCTTGTCATAACAGAATAGTAAAAACTGCATTTAAATTAGTTAAGCCGTTTTCGAGATCAGCGTGAACGAACGCACAGACAAACAGATAAAAAACGTAAAAGTCATTATTCTATTACATTAATAAAAGTCCCCAATAACATTTTATCCTATATATAGATGTATAGATCTTCTATGTATAGATTATCATCAGCAACACCATCGTCATTAGACTGTATTAGTCCATTGTCGGACAAAGGCCTCTCCAAGCATATTGATTCAATATATAGAGTTCATCGGCAGTGCGATCAGGCAATAGCCATATTATCGTGAAATAGATAACGGCCCGATCGCACGCGACTATTATAAGTCGTAATAGTTTAAAATCGCACCCAGAGATTTTTATTATTTCAGACATACTTTCGTTTACTTATGTAATGTATATAAAAATATGCTGATATATGTACCCACGTCAAAAAAGAGGCCAGTAGTGGCGCTGGGCCACAAAGTGTGACTGAAAATGCGACTGGTTGTGGATTTGATCCCCTCTCGGGGAAATGAAATATTTATTTTCACACAATACCTCCAGAATTCGGTGGAAAATGGGAAACGGAGTATCTTAACACTAGGGTACCTCTGCCTACTCTGCTGTGTGATACAGCGTGAAGCCGATAGTATTTTAAATTAATATAAAAAGTCACTATAAAGGTGTAGAAACGATAAAATATCTATATCTATAAGTTTAAGCGAGCGAGCGAGTGAGCTGTGTTTTAGTATGTGTCTAGTATGTATATAAATCTAAGATTTGAATCATAATATGAATGCAATAACTTTTGTTAAGCTAATGGATATTTGGCATAAAATTTTACAGCTCTAGGTTTTATGATGATGAAAATGAAACTAGTAACTTTAATTGGCCTTCATGTATGTATGTATGTATACATATATATTAATATTTATGTATTAACATGTTTTTTTCTTATATTACTGTTTTACTTCAACGATAAAATAAATATAGAAGCCGTCGTGAAGCAGCGACACAGCGTTTGGCTGTGTAGGCGTCAGTTGTAGGTTCGATTTTCGCAAAGCGCAAAGCGCGTCCTTGTGTTCCACCAGTCAATACTCAATATCCTAAAAAAATTGCAAAAATAGGCTACGGACGAATTTAGAAATTTTAATTTTGGTGTCCTGAGAATAATATGGAATTTACTGCGGCTGTATTTTAATTGATTTAATTGTAAGTACGTAGTACCTTGAACGTATGGCTAAGTGGTCAGCTCACTTGGACGGTATTCAAGAAACGCGGTTTCAAATCCCGCTACATTAAAATTTGATGTTTTTTAAAATACGTAGTTTTCAAAATATGTAATATCTTATTATTTAATTCATTTAAAAAACATTTACACTGACAAATGCCCCCAATGATAGATTTTCTGTTATATCTTGCTTGAGGCCAGTCGTGACGCACGGGCTCAAAGTATGAACGCAACTGGTTGAGGGTTCGATCCACACTCGAAAAATTGAAATATTTATTTAAACTTATATTTCCATTTCTACGCTCTGCTGTTGATGCACAGCGCGGCGTTGAGTTCCGCCACTAAACACGTAATACCTCCCTCTGCTTCCCTCTGCTTACCCTGCTGTTTGTGGGATACACCATGAAGGTAAAAAATAAATAATGTATAATTGCTTATTTACAAGTTTTAAACAAACAATAAGTACAACGTTGAAATATTTAGCCAATTTTAAGTGACTGTATTTTGGCGCAGTGTCACAGCGGGTGACGGTCACTGTCATAGTTGTGGGATCGATCCCCACTCGGGAAAACGAATCGTTTTAAATTATGTTCATATCCCCATACTACGGACAAAGCACGGCGTTAAGTTCCACACGAAATATTGAGTTCGAACTCAATGCCGCACTTCGTCCTACCAAAACAGGAAAATAAAAATAATTTATTCCTCTAAGTCCATAGGTGACTAAAGGATCCATTAGTTAAATTAGAAAATATCGTAAAGCGCTACCTAATGCAATAATAATTGAAGTTTCTAAATTATTCGATGAATTTTACTACGACGGCGATACAATGGTTGAATTCAAATTTAATCATTTTTACCTTGGAACTACACAAACTTATAGACATTTAAAAAAAAACATATTTTTATCTTGTAAGAAATGAGAGGCCGTCGTGACGCAGGGGCACAAGCGTGTAAACGCTAGAGTTGTGGGTTCAATTTCTACTCGGGGGCATGAAATATTTAAAATTTTCATTTCCTACTTACTCTTACTCGCAACTTTGAGTTCCGCCACTTGAAACTCTACGCGATGCTATGAAAAATCATCGGAAAATGGAGAAGGGAAGTAATAATGGGGACAGACTAAGTTTCCTCTGTCTATTCTGTGAAGCTAAAAAAAAGAAATGTATTCATTTTCGTAAACGTATCCCACATATGGCGGAGCTCCGTCTCCTATTTTCGAGACACTACACATTGAGTGGCGAAACTCAAGGCTGTGCTTTGTGCTGTCTCGTTACCAGTGGGAGGAAATGAAAACAACACAATTCACCTTAGTAAGAATCAACCCTATAAACGTCGCATTTACAGTTAGCCTCAATATAATTATTTAATTTTAAACTATTTAGTATTGTCCTGAAATGAATACTACCAGTTTTTCTGTTATAAAAAAAGACTAGTATTTAAAAAATTAAATTAAAATTAGCTTCACGCTGTATCCCGCACACAGCAGGGTAGGCAGAGGGAACCTAGTGTTAAGACACTCCGTTCCCCACTTTCTGCCGAATTCTGGAGGCATTGCGTGTTGAGTGGCAGAACTCA
>DWMY01000472.1:0-24559 GCA_018249775.1 Heliconius hecalesia formosus
ACACCAGAGCGAAGAAATGGAAATATAAATGTAAGTAAATATTTCATTTCCTCGAGTGGGGATCGAACCCACAACCAGTCGGTTTTTACAGTCACACCCTGTGCCACTGCGCCACGACCGGCCTCTATTTATATATATAGTAGTTTTCTATAACAGTAAACAAAGTTATAGATTAAGACTTAAATTTATTCAATCTGAAATAAAATATGGATATATTGTTGACACATAGTAGCCACAGTGGTATTCCTTTATTTTTTTTATTTTTTATTTTTTTTCTTCCTTCTTTTGTAAGACAAATATAAAGTACACGGAATACTTTCTGATTGCGTAATATTGTTGTATCCTAAAATCTTTATTTCAATAAATATTTGCTCACTTTAATTGGTTATTACACTTATAATATGTAGAAATAATATTTATCTTCGTCATTGAACAATTTATATTGCGTCATTTGACTCTGGTATTTATTGTTATGGCATACAATTTAAGAAAATAAATATTGAAAACAAGTAGTATTTTAATTAACATCGCACGGCTTGGTTGCACTGAATAGGAAGAATAAACTTAATATTAATTTAAAGCAAAAGAATAACAGTTCGAGTTCGAGGCCCAGTTTTTATATGGTTGTACCTGAGTATGTCAGAATAAAGAGTATGTATCCAATTGAATTTCTACACTCGATAAATAGGATAACATTGTTTATTAATAAACGTTAACATAGCTATGATAAAATGCTGACTTTATAATATCTTACTTTGCATGAATATTTAAATTATGAACGTGTTGAAGAGCAATGACTCTATGCATATATACTAAAGAATGCATTACATTCGTATACTACGTATATATAATTATATATTGTGGATACTCTACATTTTAATTTACATGAATTGAAATGCTAAAAAAAAATAAAATTTGCTTTATATAATGCAATACTTATGTAATACAAAAATGAACCGTAATTATACCAAATAATACACCCGACTGCAGAAACTGAACTAATGTATCCAATAGCATTCGCGCCATCGAGATAAACCCAGCGACGTACTATTTATCTAAATCGGTTTACTGGTTTAACATTTACAAGGGGACGAAGGAACGGACATAAGTATTGACATATATACGCGTTAAAAACATAACTCTCCTTTTGCAGAAAAAGTATAAAGAATAAAAGATTACGGTATTTTAAATATTTACATAGCATCCTATCTTTACTAAATGTGTCTTATAGTGAATCCGTTTTGTGGCACCTTACCATGTCGCAATCGCTACGTCTTATAATAACAATTTAGTTTATTACTTTGTTTTGTAAGCTTGCAAATGAGATCTGTGAGACAATTTTACTCTATAATTACGACTAAAGTAATAATTATTTCAATGGGTTTCTTTTTAAATCGTGATTAACACTTCAAAAACTTGGCAGAAAACTACCTGTTTTTATAACGAACACGTAAAGCTTGCTCTTGATAAGTATTGGAACTAAAGTAATTATAAAATTACAGTATCGATTGTTAGTTTGTCTTTTACTAATAAAATGAATAGATTTAAATAATAACAAAAGTGTTTTATTAACACAAAATGAGTTAATAATAATACACAAAATGAGTTAATACGTTTTTAGGGAAATATATTCACATAACATCACATAATTAGTTTTCTGGAAAAACTGAATGTTCGCAAAATGAGTTAATATGATAATTTTTGAGAGGTTTTGAGGTGAAGCTGATTAGGGCTTTCTCATATATTTGTCGGCTTTACGTGACTCTTAATTTGTGGTTGTATTACATATTTTCGAAAAATATTAAACTACAGAGTTTGTTTTAATAATTTCTTTGTAAGTATTATGTAGCACACATTTTATGTCATATTTAATTTTATGTTCAATGTCAAATGCTAGCATGGACTTATAGTAGGTATGTAGTTCTAAGGTTGCATTAAATAGATAAATATATACATAGATAATTCAATGTATTGAAATATATTATTATATCATTGATCTTCACGTTTATAATGATCATCATCCCTTGTACGTTAATTCTCTTTCACAACCCTGACTTAGAGAAATTAAAAATATTAAACATTTAAGTTGTTTAATACATATTATATCAAGCTTCCAATAAAGTGAGAATTATTTATAATTATCATAATTATATATGTATAAATATCATAGACAACCCATGCTTCTCTATAAAATAAAGACATTTGTAAGACATAAATGTTTGTAAGAAATCAAAGATTATAGTTATTTTCAATTGTTAAATGGTATAATTTTTTAAACTTACCTTATTATATTGATTCCCAATTTCTTGTAAAGTTTTACAAGAACCACATTACACATAATGTAATGTATTACTATTCGCATTTAAATCTGTAACGTTAACATTCGTACAACTTCCTGCATTGCATCGTACAGATTCTTAAAGGGCTTACTCATTTTCCTTATTCTTCTATATAGATTTTTTTTAGTATACTAGCATATAATAGACAGGTAACTTTTAAATTGTAAAATTAATATTATTATCTATATATTAATAATATGTGAATCAAACATTTTGTACCTACCCGTTTTTACGAAAATTACTGTGAAATTTGGCACAATTTAGTTTATATAAAGAAGGAGTCCAGAATGCTAATTCTGGACTCCTCCTTTATATCGAAATTTTAATACCACACACACTACCATATTACTAGAGCAACGCGTGTTTACGCGTCAATTGGTTGTCTATGGTAGGGGAGCTGAAACGGGGACTTCGGGATCTACTAATCGTCAGATTATGAGATAGCACGTTTAGGGCATCATCTTCATGATGAACCATATTTATCAAAATGATGAAAAAAACAGATTAATATACTTACATTTGTAAGAATACGTAGAACATGGACGATATCAATAGTTGACGCGCTCGAGTATGTCCATGCAATAGTTCTTTTACATTTTTGAAAATGTATAGCCGCTCACCCTATCGATCATAAGATATATATTATATGATTTTTTATTCTTGTTATCATCTAAGCTTCGCAATCCAATAGGTCTCTATGACGCTCGAGTAAATCCCGATTTAAATCGTGGGCTTCCTACAACTAGTATTTTAGATATTTTAAATAACTTTATATACTTACACAATTGTGTAATAATATTCCATCCTTATATAAAACACTTAACTTATTTATACATCAAATGAAAAGTGACTATTTTTAGCAAGTAAATGATAGTTACTAAAAAAAATATACGTAAGTCAAACAGTAGATCTGTATTAACTTTTAAACTATTTGTTACTAACATTAAAAGTAATTTGTAGAAATACAATATATAAGGTTGGGACAAAAGTATTTTCGTATTGTTTTTACAAAGAAAAATATTTTTTTTAAACTAAAAACTAGCTTCACGCTTTATCCCTACCGGGGTAGTCAGAGAGAACGGAGCGCCAAACGCTACGGTGAGGTGGAGGACGGAGCTACAAATATATTTTTTAGGTATAAATTTTTATTTATTTATAATATGTAAGTGCCATTTTAATCGATGACTTTTTACCATCTTATAGGTAGTGCCATGATCCCATTCCTTTAGAAATTTTGAGTTTTTTGATTAAAAGAAACTGACAGGTAGTGTTTACAATGTTCTTTTAAGATTAGCTTTATGCTTCCTAAAGATTTCTGCAATGACCGAAACTGTGTACTGATTTTATCTGTGATAGTGTCCAGAGCGAATCTCATCTTTCACACTAAAATTTTCAGACTTGAAACACTTGAACCACAGTTACATTCAATACAGCCAAAGAGGTTTGATTACTAATAATACATTCAAAATACGAAAATACTTTTGCCCCAGACTATTGACATAGTATTTCGTAATAGGCAGCGCCTATGATTTGCTACTTATGAATAAGTATCTTTTTATTATAACGTTGCACATTATCAAGCACACAGCAAAGATATATTATAATATGAGATATAAAATATATTTGAATTATACATTGTCATATATTATAATTATTCCTGTTTTGCGGACGAAGGTGGAGAAGCTATAAGCCACGTTAATGGTAAGGATGTTTTATGATAAAAACATAAGCAACCGCAATAATTTTACCATAGATATACCATATGAAGGACGCGTGTATAGGTATCTTGTACCTAATTTAATAAATTAATATGAGTATATTAATTTTTTATCTACATAATGACTTGCTAATGTTGTGTAGCGTACTATTGTTTGCATAAAAATCTTTTTTAAATATAACATGTTATATATGAGTATATCTAAACATTATCATGTTAACAACAGTATCCATATATTAATAGCTAAAGTTTAAGCCAATTAACACTAATTTCGGGGCATTTATTAATGTAATAGAATAACTATAATAGAATTACCATTTATATTAACATATACCTTCCATGTACAGATAGCGATGAGTAACAGTTTTATTTTAAGTACAGATTTTGATTATAAAATTATTTGTGCGATTTTTGTGGGAGCGGGGAGCCACTTATATATATATATATATATATATATATATATAATACTAGCGGCCTCCGCGCGGCTTGGCCCGCTTGTTCTATTATTTATTGAAAATAAAAATTATATTTGAAACCTTTTGGGATTTTACTTGTTTTTATTCGTAAGAATTTAAAATCTTACGCTGTTTCATGTCACATATGTATCTGCGCGGTAGGTAGTTGCACGCGGGAACCGCCGACTTTCCTGAGTAAATTCTGATTAGTCTGGACAAACATAAAGACAGACAGACATAGTCAAAAAGTTGAAAATCGTTTGTTTGTATTTTAGTAACGAATAAACAGCTATATGCACTTAAATTTTACTTATATGTAGAGAATACAACGTTAAATAGTCTAATATTTTTAGTAGTTACTTAAATATTTTTATTGTCTTAAATAGGTAAACATAAAATTATTTTTCTCACGTAAATATTTAAAATTTATTAATGCAAATTTTGCAATATAAAAGATACATAAATTACATTTTTTTTATTCCACAATTAGCTTATGTACTAAGTAATATTTTGGATAAAGTCCAGTCATTTGGGCGTGAGACAAAAATTAAACAAAGACAGCATAGTTTCTCAAACTTTTCTTGCCTCTTTTATTTCTATTTATTTCTTTAAAACTAAATGATAAAGAAAGGTTGCCTAATATTAAAAAAAAAATATTTGTTTATAAATTTCAATAAATTATATTTATATACTTAACTTTGATTTAGATAATCGGTTATAATTATATTGAAATGTAGAATACAAAACTATTTTTTAGTCTACAACTTACTAGTGAAATGTGTTCGAAGTTTGAGAACAACAACAACTGCTTTAGTTTTGCATTTGGATGTTTTTACGTATCAATTTTTTAATAAATAACTATTAAGAAAACAATTTGAAACATTGATGATATCCGATTTCTAATACGCTTTAAGGGGTTATTTGTATAATAAGTTCAAAAGATATTATTATATAGTGTTTATACAGTGCTATCAGCGTATTCCTTCCATAGTTATTTATAAAAAAAATATTAACTCCATTAATCTTCATTTTTTTCTAGTTTCTTTACCTTTTATCTCACTGGCTCTCTGAATAGGGTATAGTTATCATCAATGTTAATCATAAGCATAACCTTCTTTAGTGGTATGTTGTTAGTTTTATTATAAAAGGAATTAACTGGAGTTTCCTGTCTGTATGTACCTCATCGTACTATTAAGTTAAGTATTATTTTTAAGTATGTGGTTTGTTTTTTTTAATGTGCAATAAAGTATATTTATGTATTATTATTATTATACTTCCAGGCCAGTCGTGGCGCAGCGGCACAAAGTGTGACTGTAAAACCGATTGGTTGTGGGTTTGATCCCCACTCGAGGAGATGAAATATTTACTTAAATTTATATTTCCATTTATTCGCTCTGGTGCCGAGGCAAAACGCGGCATTAACTTCTGTCACTTGCCTCCAGAATTCGGCAGAAAGTGAAGAACGGATTGTCTTACACTAGGTTCCCTCTGCCTACCCTGCTGTGTGCGGGATACAGCGTGAAGCTGATTATTATTATTATTATATATTATATTCGGTGGCGTTTGACGGTTAACATTATAGGTCCCTAACGTGAAAACTAGGAGTGACTTTGAGTGCTTGTTCATAGAAAAATAAATATAAACGACACATTAATGGCCTTTTGTATTCTATACGAGATCGGTTAACTATTTATCAACAGTCACATGTAAGATGTAAACATGCATTAGTTATACGTGGGCGGTCGTACGCATTGTTATTATATCAACGTATGGACGAACGTATGGACTCTATGTTGTAAGTTAAGAAATAAAATAGAATTATGTTAGGTACACATTGTACCCCACACACAGCAGGGAAGACAGAAGGAACTCAGTGTTAAGACACTCCGTTCCCCACTCGGAACTCAACGCCGCGCTTTACCTCGATACCAGAGCCAAGAAAAAAAATAAGTAAATATTTCATTTCCTCGAGTGGAAATCCTGCATTCAGTCGTGTTTACAGTCACACTTTGTGCTCATATATTCCTATGCACTGATTAATACATATCTGTAAATATAATGGATGGATGAACTATATTAGAAAATGGACAATCTCGTAACTATCATAGACTGCGCTCAACTTTATATTAATTTTTTTACATAGTAGGTATTTTTACACTTATATTTATGCGATTATACCGAATTGCTAGTGAGAGACAATTAATGCTTTATGAAGTTAAGTTAAATAAATTGAATGAAAAATTTAATTAGCTTAACGCTGTACCCCGTACACAGTAGGGTAGGCAGAGGGACCTGGTGTTAAGACACCGTTCGCCATTTCCGCCGAGTTCTACAGGAAGTTAAGTTAATGTTGTACTAATAAAATTATTAAGTAATGTATGTATGTAAATGTCAGTATTTCATTTTAAATAACTGCTTGTAGTAACATATACAGCGCTAGTGCCAGTATTTCCTAATCTCAAATAAATTTATAGTCGAAGTGGCTTTTTGACGTGCAATATTAATAAGACTTTATGAATAAGTCTGCTCTATATTTAATTTATTTCGACATAAAATGACTTATATTTATTTACTTTATTATATATTCTATAATTTTATTACTAATTTTACAGTTCAACATATATTTTTCCTTTAAGATTGTATGAAATCTTTTGCCACGTGCCGTTTACTTATAATTACATAGGTATATCATATGTCTATCATAAAAAATATAAATTTTATTACGAGATTTAGTATTAAGTATATTTTTAAATATACATATAAATGTAAGTATTTTGTTAACGATTCACAAAATCATCAAAATATTTAGTGCGAATAAAGAATGGATTAACAGTAAAATATAAATTAAAGTAGAATTAAAAAGTATACTGAAGTTTGAACAGGTTTATCCTGATCGGACATTTGTAATTTTCCACAAAACCTGTATAAATCTGGTCTTTATATTTCTTTTGTTATTGCAATCTAATTACATGATACGTCATATTAAGAAATAAAAATGCTAACATTACGTCTGACTCACGGGGATTCACAGTTCATATAAGTAATTAAGGTCCGTATTTATAAATCGCTTTCAAGTCTCAGATCAATCTTGAGATGCCGTCTTCACGGATATATAAGTTATGAATGAAATCGATACCTCAAGATCGAACTCTGACATGAGAACGGCTTATAAACGCGGGCCTTTGTGTGTACTGTTATGTTACAAAATATAATATTGCACGGTTATGCTTCGAGAAACTAAAGTTTAAATTGAGATTTGAAAAGAATAATGGCACCAGTAATCGACGACTTAAGGTAATAGCAGATATAAAAACAACAAAGCTTAAAATAATTTAAATATTATAATTTAATTAAATAAATGTTACAAAATTATTTTTTTGAAATCTAAAAATATGTTGAAATTGCTAACATATATATATTTTATCATTATATATTAGAAAATTGTCATTTATGGACATTGAGGCCCCAGTAATCGACACCTAATTATTATTTGAGACAGAATATGTAGACCTACACTTACATTACAAAGTATCTTGTATTAAACTAAAAAAGAAAATAATTTTTGTGTTATATTGTAGATACTTATTGATGAATTAAAATGAAAAAAAAAATATTTGGCTTTTAATGAGTGTTATACTAGATATCTTGATGTTTTTATTTTTTATTACGCTATAATTTTGCCATAAAGGCTCGAATGGGTACATGCTATTTGTTCTAAACAATTTTTTATAGAGTTCTTCTTTAAAATGTAAAACTATAAATAGCAAAAAAGTCGACAAAATAGTATTATATATTTTAAGTAAAAAAAATGTTAAAATAAAATAATAAAGTTAAAAATATCTTTAGCGTTGCCAAAAAAATTATAAGCAGTAAGTTTCCTGCGCCTCTTGACAATGAGCCTAAGAAATGCAGATATTTTCACTTTATGTACGTGTCAATTCGCCATCTTTAAATAAAATGGCGGGAATAAATTATATTATACTAAATGTTATCAGGAAGTATGTATATGTATACGCATTTAGTGTTCATGTTCATAATTTATGAAAATTATATTTATATCCTTAATAAGTTCTTTGATTTTCACGATTATTTCGTTTTATATTTCGTTGGCGGTATTTTAATATAATAGTTATGTCAACTGACAGACGAATGCCACCTCAGTCTACCTATGACCACGGACTACTGCAAGGTGTTCGAAACGTCGGGTTCCCAAAAATGTATAATCTCTAATATACACAATTAATCAGGTTAAAATATTTTCATTTATATTTATATCCTTATTTTTGGAAGTTAAAAAAGTTTCGATTATTGACCATTGTCGGCTATAAGTGCTATTACTCTATAATGCTAGATTATATATAAGTAGATATATAAAAAAACAAACATTATAACAATTATCAACATTGCAAAGAGGCCTAAAAAGTATTGTTTATATAAAACATTAAGCCAAATACTATTTCAAGCAGTGATATGGTGACAAAATACATGTATGTATGCACTAGTTATTATCGTCCAGTTTGGTGGAATGTCACGGTCATAGCGTTAGGGAAACACAGGGCCACCGCTCACGGTCTGCGGTAGCAGTGGGCTAATCTAGTGTCGTGTGTATGCGACACCTCGTTCGTTTGTTATCAATGCGCAATAAAACCGCTGCATGGAAGTTCACAGCTTAGGGCTGACTATGATTTGCGACAATTTTTTATAGAGGAAATCGTACATACAAATAAATTTCAATATATTATAAATTATAATTAGTAAGCGAGGTTAGTAATAGACCGGGGGCAAAAGCGTGTGACTGTAAACGCAACAGATTGATTACCATTGGAGGAAATTAAATATTTAATATTTTCATTTCTTCGCTCTGGTGTAGAGGCAAAGTGCGGCGTTGAGTTTCGCCACTCAACACACAATGTCTCCAGAATTCGGTGGAAAATGGGAACGGAGTGTCTATGTGTGTATTATTTTCGATGGTATTCCCATTTATTATAGTATTTCTATTCAACACATAGATATCATCATGGACCTCATCTTGGGCTCCTCGAATGTCAAGTATCAGCTGTAAAATATTTGCGAAAGCGCGATCTTTCAAGAACTGAAAAAAAATCCTTTTAAACAGAACAAAAATATTATTAACCACTTCCCTTCTTCTTCTTATTTTTGGCCACTCTCTCCACGTCCTCTTCTATTTTTTTCCATCCAAGCACTCCTCGCTACTTTAAGGAGCGTCTCACTTTCTTTTGCTCCGACGCTTCAGCTCGACCTTCGTTGCAAAAACGAAAATAAATTCTTCTTTATACGTGAAAGCCCTTTTAATTTTCCTTTTTTCATTTCCACTTTAATTTCTTTGTTTTCTAACGTATACACAAATAGTTTTAGAAGGAAGTATTTTTTTTTGAATAATACCAAATTTAAACGTGTTTTGTTATTAAATTTACATTCGCAACAGTCGTTACAAAAACAAGTAATAATTTGGCAATCACTTCATCGACGGAAAGTGCCAAACGTAGTATCTTAAAACTAGATTCCCATGTTCCCTTTGCCTTCCATGCAATTTGGGATACAACGTTAAGCTAAAAAGATAATATTTTTTTTTTTGAGCTGTGGTGACTGACTAGTTTACCGAGGCGTCAGTCGAAACAAAGCGCGAGTGATCCTATATACATTTATATGTATGTAAATGGAGAAGATATCTGGAAGTTTTAGTAGATAGTAGCCGATACATCATGACTTCACCAGCGAGACCCATATAATTGTTTTATAAAGCGTATTTTCTCTTTAGTAATTTATTTAACTAAGTGAAAATATTAATATTTATATTATTAAAGGAATCCTAGTATGAAACTAGCAACACATATTATCTTATTATAATTTTAATTATTTCCTTAAAATATTAAAATTAAAAGAAGCGAAAAAGCTTATAACTCCAAAAAAAATTACATATCTACCGCGTAGGTACGTATCATCAACAATGTTACATTAACGATTTAGATAACGATCGACAACACTTCTGCCTTACGGAAAAGGTCTATTTGCTATCATTTTTTCCAATTTTTAGTGTTTAGTACCATTTATGGAAAAAAGGTACCCTTATAAGATCACTTTGTTGTCCGCCTGTCCGCTTGTTTGTCTGTCGAGACCCTTTATCTCAGGAATGCTTGGAGATATAGAGTTGAAATTCAAACCATACCTAGATCTACGGCCCGATAATTTCCTAAAAAAAAACGTATTTCTATATTTATAAAAAATTTTAAAAAAGATGTAGCGTATATATAGCAAGAAACGCGTATTTGCATTTACAAGCAAGCATTTATAAGTAGTACAAGTTAAGGAAAAAAGATGAAAACTATTCATTTGTGATTAAATCCTAAAAAAAAAAATAACCTGAGCTAAGCCTGAATTTAAAAAAATTTATGTTAAAAATTAAAAATATATATTTTTTTATATTAAAAATTAATTCAAATAGATGATTTTGAAGACTAATAATCGAGGCTTAAGAATTTAGTATATTAAGAATTTAGTATTAACATTCCTCTATAAAAAAAGTTTACTGAGATGTTTTTAATATTATTTTTAGATAACAATCTTATATTAAACTTGATTTTTATATTATCACACACACACGAGTTGGTTGGACATGGTCTTGAGTAACGCGGACCGTGGCACCAATATTGAAGTTCAATGGTGATAGTATTATGTTAATGTTCAAGGACATTTGTGTCATAAAAAGCTGAATATACTCATTGAGAATTCCAACTTTCACAATATTAAATTTCATAATGAAGGTTGATTTATAATGTTTTAAGCTATAGCTTTAGGCTTAGCTAAGTTACATCTTTCCTTTAAATCGACTCTAATATGTTTTTATTTTAATATTATTTTTTTATGTTATTCCCATTATTCACCAATCTATAGATATTTTTCGAGTATGTTGGGTTTTAATTATAACTTTTATATATAGTAATATATAGGTTTAATTAAGATAGTGGCAAATGAAGAAACCCAATTTTTAATTTAAATAAGAATAAAATGTAGTTATTGTTATGAACAAAAACATATAACATGAACAATAATATTTAATAACTATTAAATATTCATATTTTAATCCTATATAACTACAAAGGATTAATATATTTCCAAGGCCTTCTTAGACCTTGGATTTATTTTAATTGATAAATTTTAACTCACCTATTTAGATTTATACCAAAATGTGTAATTAAAAGGTCATTGTATTTAAAAGATAGGTAATTTTTAGGGTTCCGTACTTTGAAAGGAAAAACGGAAACCTTATAGGATCACTTTGTTGTACGTCTGTCTGTCCGTCTGTCAAAACTATTTATCTCAAAATCGCGTGGAGGTTTCAAGCTGAAATGAATACAAAGTTTAGGTCTATGTTTCCTGTGGACCTACAGTTATGAAATTTGGCACAAAGTGAAAACTTACAACACAAATAAAGGAAAAATTCCGAAAAATTCATACGTTATTACAAAACTCATAACAAACTTATATTTGTAGTTAATTTTATACAAAATAAGTGCATATGCCCGCAAACTTAAGTTACCTACAATCCTGAAATAGGCACGGAAGCCTCGGTGGGCGAGTCCGACTTGAGCTTAACCTGTTTATTTTTTAAACTGACCATGGCTATGTGAATGTAGAAATTATACTAAACATAAACTGTATAATAATTTTGGCCTCCTGAACTATGAAAAAATAAGAATATACTATATTTGCCTTTTTGAAGAAAATAAGACAAGGGTGTGACTGTAACGCGACGGTTGTGGGTGCTGTTGCCACTCGGGGAAATGATTTTTTATTTATTATATACATTTCTTGTCTCGGCAGAAATTGATGGACGGAGTGTCTTGACACAAGCTATATGCGGTATATAGAGTGAAGTTGAAAAAGAAAACAAAAATCATACGAAATTGATAATAATATATAGTTTTTTGTTTAATAATTGTAATATATCACAGTTACGTTATGTTAAATGTAAAACAATTAAGATAAAGTAATATTATTTGAAATCTTTATTGTTACCATTAAAGTTTTTTGCTTAACGTAATGTTATGTTTTTGTACTGAGTAGTACAGTTGGTATAAATTACATTCAACTTTAATAAACAAAAAAACAGGACGTACACGTCTCTAAGATAGCAAATTATTATATAAATGAATTTTAGCGTGAAAGACATAATTAAAATATATATATCTATCTATATATTTCAAAATGTATCATATTACAAAGTATCGAACCTTAAAATTATATACTTACAAATAAAAAAAGTGCTAAAAAATGTAGTAAATAATATGTTTACCGTATCTATGTCTGATTAGCACTCACTTCACTTTACATAAGTATTAAGTACACAAGCGTAACTAAGTCGTAGTATTAAAGTTAACTTGCCAAACAATAACCTGTGATATTTCAAAATAATAGCCGTTCTAGAAAACCAATATTTTCATAATTCTGAAATTTACTTTTTTTTTAATTTCACACTGTGTCTCGCACATAGCAGTAGGCTTCTGCCTATTCCCTCTGGTACCCAGCGTTACGACACTCCGTACCCCATTTTCCGCCGAATTCTGTGGCAGAACTCATTTCACACCGCGCTATGCCTCGATACCAGAGTAAAAAAATTGAAAATATTTAATATTTAATTTCCTCGAATGGGTATAAAACCCACAACCTGTAGCGTTTACTGTCACATGTTGTTCCACGACTGGCCTCTTACAAAAAAAATCCAAAACTCCGGACTGGTATGGTATTGTATTGTAATTTTTTTTAAACATAGACACAAACATATTATATTCAAATTTAAAATGTTTTTGCGTTGTGTAGGAAATGATAATTAATTATTATAATAAATGAAATTTCCAAGGATAAGTGTGTGAAGTTGAATGATACTTTCGCTGGCAAATTGTTACCGTAGAGGGAGCCAGTCCACCCTGACATTCGATAAACTTGAGTCGACTCTTGAGAAATTGACTAAATTTCAGCATACCACTATCGAACGTCGTATTGTAGCAACGCGTATACTTTTGATCGAAATATAATATTATATCGTATGTAAGCCAAATGTTTACGTCGAAAAGTTATTTTATTTTATTAATTACTAACATATATTATTCATTGTTACAGTAAAAATGGAGTACATAAGCTCTATAGTTGAGGGCTACCATGATCTGATGGACAACAAAAGTGATCAGAGGGTGAAAGACTGGTTTCTCATGTCTTCACCTTTACCCACACTTGCTATCTGCCTCTCATATATATTTATAGTAAAAGTAAGTTTAACTTTCTTTCTGTTTTTTTTTCGGATATACCAGGTTAGACGGAGACTAGTGTTCGTACTGTTTGTTCTCCGCTTTCTTCACAAATTCGAAATACTAAGTGCTATACTAAATGGCGGAACTCATCGCCGCGATTGTGCGTCTTGTGTGTGATGTCTGCTAATAAAAAAAAACAGCAGAAAGAAAATAATTTATTCAACCCGAGTTGGGATCCAACCTATGACCATTCCATTTGCGTTGTGCCAAAATGGTTTAAGTTTATATAATTTTTTTCTTAATTTTTATATAAAATTAAGAAAAAATGTTATTGTAACAATTTACGAATTGAGTTTAATTTATTCACGTTGAACTAAACTTATCTAAATTTTCAGATAAATATATACGCATAATAAATATTTTTACGTTTTATAGCAATTATGTTTTTGTGCAATATTTTGCACTCTTAATTATAATGATAGGCCAGTCGTGGCGTAGGGGCACAAAGTGTGACTGTAAGACGACTGGTTGTGGTTTCGATCCCCACTCGAGGAGATGAAATATTTACTTAGATTTATATTTCTATTTCTTCGCTCTGGTGTCGAGGCAAAGCGCGGCGTTGAGTTCTGCCATTCAACACGCTATGCCCCCAGAGTTCAGCAGAAAGTGGGGAACGGAGTGTCTTAACACTAGTTTCTTAGTTGCTTACCCTGCTATGTGCGGGATACAGCGTGAAGCTGATTTTATTTATTTAATTATAATATTTCTTAATTATCGTTTTATATATATTATTATTTTTTCACAGGTTATTGGACCTAATTTTATGAAAAATAGGAAACCATTTGAATTGAAACAAGTGCTTATATGGTACAATCTATTTCAAGTAATATTTAGCACCTGGTTGTTTTATGAGGTAAATAGCTGTCATTGTTTATAATACTTTAGTTATACAATATATATTTTATTATTTATGCTACATGTTTTCTACTACATACTAAATCTGCTACGATGCTTTTCTTCGGTTCAATACGTCAATATTTTTTTTTTTTTAAGTAAAATTGTAAAAAATCATAGGAACATAATTGTTAATATTCATATAAGTACAGAATCCCGTTCCGAAGCAGATAAATTGATTTAAAAAAAATAATACTCTACACTTCCAGAATTCGGCTTAAAATAGGAACCAAAACGTCTTAACATTAGGTTCCCTCTGCCTACCCTGCTGTGTGCGTGATACAGCGTGAAAATGATTTAATTTTTTGTGTTTTGTTTAATTTAATCCCCTAAACATTTCAATCGGTTTGAAGTGTCAAATCTAGCATCCCTAATATAATTATGTATTCATCGTCTACTACTACTAAATATATTTATATAATTACTTACATAAATATTTTATTTTATACATAAAGATTTTTTTAGTTATTACTATCTCTCCGTAAAAATGAATTTGACCAATCTGTAATCTAGTGAAGTGAAATTCTATGTCTAAGTCTAAGTCTATGGCACAATTAAAAGAACAATAATATTATAATTTGTTGTTATGATTAATACATATATTTTGAAAATTTACTTATTTTTCCTTGTAACAATAATTACACAAACAGACCATTTTTATTTGTTCTTGTCATAAAAAATATTAAATGTTTTGAATATTGAAGTAGATTTATGTTTTTCTATATACGTATATATGTTTTGCAGGCACTCACTGCTGGATGGTTCGCGGAGAAAAAGTATCAATATAGTTTTAGCTGTCAACCCGTTGATTATTCAAGGACTCCACATGCTATGCGGGTGAGCCTTTATAAATCATTAACTTAAGTCGTGGTGCAGGGGCTTGTGACCCTGTGTGTGTGTGTTTAATGTGAGTTCGATTCTAACTCGAGGAAATTAAATATTTATATTTTCGTTTCTTCACTCTGGCGTCGAAACAAAGCGCGGCGTTGAGCTCCCTCTGCCTACACTGCTGTGTGCGGTATACGTGAAGTTAATTTTTTAATTTTAATTTTAATGTTATATTTTGCTTCGTTTTTACAATAAATTTAACTAAAAGTTATTCATTCAACATTGCTTCCGATTAATTTTAAATGTAAATTTATTTTTTATTATATCCAATGTACGTAATCGTCTAGCTTTATTTTTATTGATGTCAGCTAGTATTGGCTAGCTTGAACCGGTTCCAAAAAAAGTTCTAGATCTTGTTACTTTCGCAAATTTTATACGAAATCACTCCAATGTATTGAAGTGATTTTGTGTGTTGTTGTTTGTTGTGTGATGTTGTTTTTGTTGTTTTTGACAGTTTTTTAATGAATATGAATATTCAATTGTGAAACCATAAAAAAATCTAAATCTCGTTTTCTTAAAAAAGTAAATAGTCAATTTTCTAAAAAAGTTATTAATACCACGTAATATGTTTTGATCAGAGTAGAGATATGAAGCATGTTAAACATGTTTTTTTTAGTTTTAAATTGATCAAATCAATTAGATACGTATTAATTTGGGCATAAAAAATCTTTCTATTTTTGTGAGTACTTCACATGTAAGCTATAAAAACGATTCAAATGACGTGTAGTATGATAATTAGATATTAACCTAAAAAACAAAGAGTGATTTAATGAATATATTAATATTTAAACAGCGATTACTCTATTGTAAAGTAAATCCATATTTATTATTCTAAAAAGTCCATTTATTGTCCATTTATTTATTAAGATTCAAAGAAGAGCCGCGCTGGCGCAGCGGCACTGCGTGTGACTGTAACCGCGACGGCTTTCGATTCCCACAGGGGGCCGGGGGAGTGAATTATTTTTATTTCCTCTCTGGTATAAAGTAAAACTCATCATTGAGTGGGAAGTGTCTCAACACAGGGTCTCTCCTCTCTGTATTCAGCAATATGGGGGGTATAGCGTAAGCTAAAAAACTATTAAAATATTTTAATATTCCGTTCTAATTTTCCCCGAGTAATAGTATTTGTTTATGAGATACTAATTTTTAACATTCACCACTTTAAGGGTAGTAGGTATTCACTGTGTAAGGGTATTTATTTGGATGGAACTCTCGCCGACTGCCCAAGCGATACGTTTTTTATCGCATATTTATTAATATGTCGCTAGGACTGTAGAGAAATGTTTACAAAAACTTTATTTTAGGGTCACGCTGTATCCCGCTATATACATCAAGATAGGCAGGCATTGCGCATTGAGTGGCAAAACTCAACGCTTTGCCTCGACACCAGAGCGAAGAAATGAAAATATTAAATATTTTATTTCCTCGAATGGTGATCAAACCCACAACCGTTTACGGTCACACTTTGTGGGGCAGGGAACGCCACGACTGGTCTCAAAAATATATTATTAAATTAATTGCCTTGTGACACGGAATTTTAATAATTTACAAATATATAGCATGATGCTTTAAATCTTTAATATTGACTCATCCGAAGAATATATTTGCAAAAACACTGATATGTCAGGAGAGCTCGTAGAAGCGCGTCGAGTCGTTTAAACGCTACTAATAGTGAAACTAAATAACTTGGATATTTAAATTTATGATATGTAATATATAATTATGTAATATGTAATTCTTTATAGATATGTAATATATAATTCTATGACAATTAATATATTTTTCATCAGTTTATTATGTAGCGAGTCCCATTTAAACGTAAAACGTTTTAAGACGGAATTATTGCAGTTTTTAGTGAATTTAAGTGAAATATAAAATACTTAGCCTTTGTTATGTTATATTTATACGTTTTTGTACGATTTTCATTATGTTTTATGTGAATTGTTATAAGCAATTTTCACCTGATTTCGATAAGGAGATGGCCACAAATTTAAACTTAGATTATTATTCGTTCTAAATATTCCGCAAGATTTAAACTTCAATGGGTGTATCTAAAAAAATCTTTCAATTTTAATTTACCTTAGTTTACTAAATATTGGTTTAAGTAAACTAGTAAACAGATTACTGTAAGTAAACTAGTAAAAACGTATTAGCCGCTATAACTCAAAACAATTAAAGCGGCTTCTTATATTAAAAGTTTAAATTAATCACAGCAGAGATTCACTTCTTTACACAAATACTAATAATAAATGGAACATTTAAGTATGTAGATAGGTACTAAATACAACGATCGCAGTAACAATAGTCTATTATAATATTTAAAAAACTTTTATAATATGGAAAATATATTATTTTAATAATCCATCAGTCTTTATTGTCAACCAAATAATAAACAATCAAATTTTGCACAAGAAAAGTAATATGATAAATATTTTAAAAATACATGAAAGTAAAAAGTAATTTTTTTATGAAATTATTATTCAGGCGGTGATTTAAAATATAACGAGAATTATCTATTGGTTTAATCTAAGATTCTATGAAATCTTTATATTTATCTTGGTTGGTTTGTTTTTTTGGTTGAGATTTGGTTGTACTAAATTTCTGACGTTATTCTAAGGAATTTGTCTAGAAAAAAATTATAAAACAGTTCATTAAGGTCAGTGTTGCTGTGTGAGTCTTCTTTAGTTTCGTTTAATCTTATCGATTTCATTATTTTTAAACCATACTTTGTTACTTACTTTGGCTCACAAAATCATAAATATCAGTTAAGTATGCTATATAATAATTTTGGTTATCCGGAGTAGAGATAGATTTGTTTTGAATAGCACGTTCAGTCTGTTTACTTCCACAGTATGATTCTTTCAAAACTATTACGTTTTTTGTGAGAGCAACCAAAACCAAAACTTTTTAAGCCCTTGATCGATCCCTTTTAAGTTTTCTTAACGGTACAAACAGTGCGGATCTCGCTAGTTCTACGACTTGTTATATTCATCCTATCCTAATTATCATAAAAAGTAAAGTAGAAGATTAAAACATGATAAATTTTGTTCTTGTAACATATTACGGCGACACTGCTATTGTGTTTATAAACATTATTTAGGTACTTCCCCTTTGTCACAGTGGCATTCATTTCTATTTTATATCAACTAAATGTAGCACTTAAAGTTGTACTTCCTTTTATAAAGAGTCTTGTGATTTAAACACATTTTTTTCTATATTTTTTTACTTAATAAAAAAATTTCATTGTCATCATTCATCTCGCCTTTTTTTGTTACATATTTCTAGCCTAAATTTTTAAGATATCTTGTTTAAACATTGTAAAATATTTAATTATATAAATAATACTATTTTATAATGCCATCAAAAAATATTTAAAATAATCTGACTTGGTATTATTAGTGTAATAGGTAAAATTAATTCGATCTGTCTATTACAGATACGGTGCATGAAAATGTAAAAAATACAATATAAATAATTATATTATAGGAAAAATAAGACTTATAAATTATAATTCTTGTCTTTATAAACAGGTAGCGAGAGGCTGCTGGTGGTATTACTTCTCAAAGTTCACAGAGTTCTTCGACACAGTAAGTACCTCTTAAAGTAATGTACCGATGTTTCATTGCCATTGGCTGGCATAACTTTAAATACTAACGTGGTGCCAGTATTTTTTCTTTTTTCCTTTGAATAAATTGTTTAATTTTAATCAATTGAATATATATTTAATTTAACTATTATGTTTTTATATAAATGATTCCTTGTTAAATAAAATAAATATATTTTTTTTACTTTACGTTTTACTATTTGAAAAAAGTTAAGAATGTGTGCGTACACAAGGCATAACAAGTTTTAAAGTTAAATGTTAAATGAAATACGTATTTTTTTTGTTGTAATTTATGTATAATATTGTAAGAAGTACAAAGTATATGCCAATAATAATATAATTAAAATATTTTTTGTGTCAATAATAATAAAAAAAAATATTCGTAATTGATATTAAAAATGTTCTTTTTTTTCAGTTTTTCTTTGTATTGCGCAAGAAAGATGAGCAACTTTCAAAACTACACATCATTCACCATGGCATTATGCCCATGTCTGTATGGTTCGGGGTCAAATTTACTCCGGGTAAGTCTTTTGAGATATATTTATCGTCATTTTGCTTTAAATATTCACATACTAATATAATATACATATTACAGCGCGAATAATAATAAAAAATAACATTTCTTTTATTTTTAATAATGTTTACGACAAGAAGATTCTACATACAAAATATATAGAATATTATACAATTTCTAAATCCAAACTTAAATATACTTTAGTTGAGCAAAATGAATGTTTTTATAGAGTCAATCATAAATTGATGTAACTGTGCTTCACCTCTTGACAACACATTTTGTTTAGAATTATTTGCTTTACAAATTCCGCTAACCGGCCATGAATAATCATAAGAAACTGTCTTGCATATTTATGTTGTCAAGACATTTTATGACATAATACGAGCATTTTGAAAATAGAAGAACAGTTTCTAGAATATTATTGTTACACTACCTTCCGTCTGCTTATCCTGCTGTTTGCGGGATACAGCGTGAAGCAGATTTATTTTTGATTTAACACTTACTCGTCTTTCTCCCCGCATTATACTGGAAACACTTCCAAGTTTATGTTTATAAAGATGTATTGAAGATTAACAAATAAGAACATAATTATATTTGTGATAGATGACTTCAAGGCTGATCCATTAAGAGGTTATTTTCCTCATTTAATAAGCATTTATAATCGATTCATAAAAAAAGTAATGACGTCAGTTAATCAATACAGGTTTATAATGATAGACGTACTTTAGTGACCCAGAGTCTTGTAGAAGAGTCTACATTAAAAAAATATAATTCGTGTTAGAAAAATATAAAACTATAATATATTGCTACAAAGGTAATTTTTTTACAACATACACGATGTACGTTTTACATTTTATAATTAAATACAGATTAAATTAATATTTAGAAAAAAAATATTTATTTAATTGCTTTTTTTATTATATATATATGTAATATATTCTAAATAAGCCTTAGTTGATGAAACTGTTTATATATATATATATATATATTTTTAAGTGAAATAAAGGCGTTAGTACGCTTGTCACGATATAGTGTAAATACAGCGTAAGTACACACGGCGCAAGATTAAGTTGTTTATTATGATTTACCTCTCATAACCGCATATGACGATATATTCTTTGTTTCTTTTCTCGAAGGTTCTTAAAAAAATATATATACAAGATTTTAATGGTGCTTTATCAAAGACTCCGTCTAATTGTACTAAAGATTGAACTTAACATCCTACGTTGAGCTTTATGTTGTATTTTTTACAAGTCATGTTTGATAATTGTGTTTAATTTATAATTCAGTTATAGCAAGTTGAATGCTGGAAAAAAATATACTATTAATACGTAAATAGTTCTTTTGTATGTAGTATCTATATTAATATATTTTTTGAGTTCATAATTTAATAAAATCAAGTAAATGAGGAAAAAAAAAATATCCAGTGCCATATTATGTAGGATGTAAATTCAAGGCAGACCGCCTGGTGAGATATTGAACCTGTGATACTATAGGCGTAATAAGAAACCTTCCATTAGCGAATGCATATATATATATATATATATATATATATATATATATAACCTAGATTTGTTTTACCTTCTCATAATAATATTTCCTTATAAAATAATTGACTACTTACAATATACGAATGTAATATGTGTTATTAGTAATGAATTTAATTCTCAACATACTACAATATTCAATATATCTGAGTTTCTTGCGCCAGTTCTTCTCAGGTCTGAGGCATTAACTTTAGTGAACTGGTGGTAAATTATTTGAAGCATGTAACTTCTTATTTTGAATAAAATTATTTGAATTTGAATTTGATCTATTCTTTTAAATTAAAACACAGGGGCAGAAGCGTGTGACTGTAAACGCAACCAGTTGTGGGTTCAATTTTCACTGGAAGAAATGAAATAATTAATATTTTCATTTCGCTCTGGTGTTTCAAGCCGCGGCGTCTCAACTTCGCGGCCATTCAACATGCAATGCCTCCACAATAAAGTGGAAAGTGAGGAGCGGAGTGTCTTAACACTCCCTCTGCCTACCATGCTACATGTGAAATAGAACGTGAAGCTGAAAAAAATAATTTAAAAAATCGTTTACTTTTTAAAATGATTACAAACAACTTATTCATTATCATCAACCAATTTGAAACCTACTATAATTTATAAGAAGATCATTAAAAATAGCTTATTAGGGGCTTCATTTAAATATATAATAATGGCAATTGTATAACAAATGATAATACGATTTGACGTAATAAGAACTAGAAATCAAGTTAATGTTTGTATGACAGGTATATAAAGTTGGTAAACCTCTAAGATGTAAGGAATGTTTGACTGTGACTTAACATTGAATTTTCTAGAACAATGTTTACACGCTCGCAATAACACGAGTAAAATACAGGAAATATAAAGTTTTTAAGGGAATATATAACAAACATTTTTATTGACTATTTAAATTACATTATGACTTGATCGTGTCTCAGTGGCTTATTAAATATTTTAACATATCCAAAAACGTCCCGTCCTATTTGGGAATTCAAATATTATGTAAAAATAATACCTTTAGATATTTTCAAACTTCAACTTCTTTGCGTTAGAGGATTAAAATATGTAAACGCAAACTTGCGTAAGATGGAAGCTATTATTGATAAGGTATTTAATATATAAAATAATACAACATATTTTATGTATAAAGTAATAAAAGTTTGTATCTGCCTACTAAATAGTTTTTAAGCAAAATACGTCATAAGTAGAGGCTTATATTACTTTTTATTTCATTAATATTTTTATAACATTTAAATTTAAATTATAATTAATTAATAATAAATGGATAGAACAGAAATTTATTATATTCACGATTTACCAATTTTTTTCCGATTTTTGCTCGCTTCCACTTCTACAGTTATTTCTTTTTTTGTACCACCTGCATATGTATTTGTTACCTTCAAGCGTCTCTCACATTTTGCCAAAAAGGATGAATGACTCGTGAGTTTCATGGAATTGTACCAAGGGAGAGTTAATCTTGGTTTTTTAAATAATTTAATTTACAAATTTTTATGCACGCACGTTACAATATTATGATCTTCAGATTGTTACGTGTATAATCTGGTAGATGTCAATTCCGGTTTATGTTTAATATGTTTTTGTTTACTATTAGCGAACAGGATCTCTAAAATGATTTTTTGTTATGTTTCAACATGATGGACACGATTTATGACATATGTGTGTGCGTGTGTACGTTTGCCATTTTCAATATTTTATTAATTAAATATTTGATGTTCTTCTCACATCCCTATATGACCCCCTATATGTAACCTAATTAATAAATAATAATTATTAATATTAATAATCATTTTATAGTAATTATATTAAAATAATATATTTTATAACATAATAGTAGCGTCAAGCTTCAGTAATATTCCACTTAATATATTATGCGTCGAAAAAATCTCATTTGGGCTCAGAAGAGGAACAATAAATATTATCTCGACAAGAACAATGTTTTAAATTACATATTATTTAAATTCAGAACGTTTGTACCTGTTACATGCTAAATATGGCCATACAGGCGCAAGCGCAAAGTTACGAGTGTATTGATGTAGTATAATTTTTTTTTCTTTACTTAATGTTGGTGAAAATAAATTTTAATTTGTATTTGATACTATTTTATTATTCTATAAACTTAAAATAGCTGTAAAATATTGTTATTTTTTGTACGATTGTATGATTAAATGAAAATGTTATTTTTCACGTCTAGCCGTAGATACATATTTTTATACTTTATATTAAAAATATATGAAAATCTTTCTTCAAAAATCATAAATAAAATAAAATGAAACCGATCAAATCTTATCATCATTAGAGAATCTTAAAAATAACACACGTTATTATTGCAATATTACATTACTAATATTCAAAAAATAATTATTATTATAAAAATTACACATAAAAGAGTGTAGTTTATAAGAGATTGCAATGCCATCCAATTTATTTACATGGGCCGTGCTTGTACCCTTTTCAGATTATAAATAATAAGTAAAAAATAAAAAAGCAACCAGTTCAAATGAATATCAAATTGTATCATTTGGCATCGAATCGTATTTTGACTGCTTCTGAATTTTGTTATTTTTTTATTTTAATGTTTTATTTTTGCTTGTGATTTTAAACGCAAATCATCGTTTAGAATTTTTTAGTATAGTATGTGAACGAAATTGTCAAAAAATCTTATCTTACATCTTTCTTCCAGGTGGTCACTCTACTTTCTTCGGATTACTCAACACATTTGTTCACATCATTATGTACTCATACTACTTATTAGCTGCTTTCGGCCCTAAAATACAGAAATACCTGTGGTGGAAGAAATATCTTACAGCGCTGCAAATGGTAAGCCTATAAATATATTTGTAAATATTAAGACAATTATTTATTCTCAATATCATTTGAATTACTTTTGTGATCTAATAACATTATCATTTTAAAGAAAATATCTCGTATTTTGTAGAATATTACGTTATACAATAATTATCGCATGCAATTCTTTATATTGACATAAGTTTTTTATTTGTGAACCGATCGACATACTACACTAAAAGTTTAGGGAAGTAACATATGCCAAAATACAAATAGTGAAAAATATATTTAAATCTGGTAAGCCGTTTCTGAGATCAGCGTAAACAAAAGCACAGACAAACAGACGGAAAATAATAATTGTTTTGAGTTCTATAATATTGTTAAATTTCCCCCAATAACATTTTTTCGAACATATTATCGGTTCAATCGGCTGAACCACTGAATCTGAAAGCACTAAACATACACGGGGGTGCAATGGA
>DWMY01000473.1:0-24525 GCA_018249775.1 Heliconius hecalesia formosus
AAGGAAACTAGTGTGAAGTATTGTTAGTAGGTGATACATATCACTTATTGCAATTACATAGTATCTCTTTCAAAATAGTTTAGAATCATATAGACGATGTGTGTTTTTAACGTGTTTCTTTAAAAACTTTACCCGCTTCCGATTTCTAACAATATATATATCTTCCTCGTTAGAGTTACGAGACCATCTCGACTATTTATTTATATATATATATATATATATATATATATATATATATAAATAAATAGTCGAGACGGTCTCGTAACTCTAACGAGGAAAGAGGACGGCTACTTTTTTCTCCGGGTTAATCGCCTAAGGCGTCGGCAGCTCGTTGCAGGCTTAGCTTTCGGCTAGGATCCAAGAGGAGCGATCCGTGGTGTAAAGGGCGGTATCATCGGCATACATCGCAAATTCGACTTTATCGGTACGCGGTATGTCGCTGGTGTAAAGTGCGTATAGCAACGGTGAGTGAGTGGAGCCTTGCGGGACTCCAGCGCGAACGGGTCTAGAGGACGATAGTGTCCCTTCTAAACTAAATCAGAACGTGCGATCCGACAGGTATTCCCGAATGATGTGAACGAGAGAGTCTGGCAGAGCCATACGACGGAGCTTGAAGAGCAAATTTATCAACATAAATAAGACGTTTCTAAAGTCATTCTTTTGCCCAGAATCTTGCCAGCGCGATTCAGAAAACGACGTTTTATGCACAGCGCCAACTATTGGACTTACAATTGAACTGTAAACATTCGAACATTGTTAGTAAAATACTACTATATTTATGTTAAATTTATTATAAGTATAGATTACACTAACATGACGTAATTAACGTTTAGCAAATAATAACTCAACAATATGTTTTATGCGTTATCAACATTCATTATCATATGTAGTCAATAGATATCATTGCGTATGTTTCAATTTCTTTTTTTCAAATATAAATATATATATTTTTTCAAATATAATAATTATTTTTTGATAGAATGTAGCGGTAACCTTTCCAAACTATACTTTTTTATGCACAGCGCCATCTATTTAAGATTAAAAATTAAGGACAGTTTAAACATGCTGTTTTTATGTTAAATTTCACCTAACATAAAATTATATTAACCGAAAACGATGTTGTGCTAAAGTATAAAAATTATAATTATAATCCTCCCGTCGTAATTAGTGTTTAACTCCACAGAATGTTTTTTGCGATATCAAGATTCGTTAGTACCTACTATTTGTTGTCAATAGATAGCGTTACTTGTATCGATTTTTTACTATCTCAAATATAAACTTCTTGAAAACTTAAGTACTTATATCTTTTGATAGAGTGAAGCGATTACAATGAAATAAACACTAAAAGTTACTTTGATTTACTTGTAATTTTTATGTATAAAAGTTGTTTTAATTTATTGTGTACTTTTTACGTGATACGTGTTGACATAAAAAGATAAACAGACAAAAATACAAACAGACAAACACAAAAAATTCAAAAATGTTGGAAATGGATTCTGTTAATTATCCTTTAACACCCTGGCTAATTTTTTTTTTAAATATTTTCAATGTACAGATACGACTTTTCTACAGATTTATTATAAGTATAGATTATACATATTATATTCTAGCTATAAATAAATTACGATCGATTTTGCAAAATAATATGAAAAGCAAAAATATACACCTAAATTTACTATTGAAAAACCCAACCTTTATAAAATATACACTATGCTTAAAGAAAAAAAATATCTTTCAAATAAGGGTCGCTTATTGTGCTTCGTAAATATCAAAGTATATTTATAACAATCCTTCATCTTTATAATATTAAATATTTATGTTTCAATGGTATATCATTCTTTCGTTTTTGGTAAAACATCATTTAAAAGTCTAATATGCGCATTATTGAAAAGCTAGAATTATTATGTAGGTGTCGAGACAGAACGCGGCGTTGAGTTCCGCCACTCAACACGGTGAAAACTGGGAAACGGAGTGTTTTAACTCTAGGTTCCTTCTGCTTACCCTGTTGTGTGCGGGATACAGCGTTAAACTGATTTAATTATTATATCTTCATGAGCTCAATATCTTTAGAAGTAAAAGATTTTTTATAACAAAAAAAAGGAACATCAAGGGAACAAAGATTTGAATATTTAATATTAATTTTAACTTGATACCTCCAGACGATCACGAGATAACTTGTCTTGATATACGGACATAATTGACCCTATAAGGGGTCTGTGTCCGATCCTATAAGGTAAAAACCTTTTGAGGTACGGATCACAAAAAATAACCAAGATACAGAATAATACAGCAGGTATTAAACAAAAAAAGCATACCAATGATGGGAGAATGTGTAATTTAGCTCCAATGGATAGACACTGGATACGATAATGTATACGAAGTTCAACGATTCGGAAGATACGAGTACAGTACAGGCATCGGAGCATTAATTAAAATGTCATTCAAGCGCACAATGGATGGTTGAGTTCATGTCATTTTGATTCTAGATTACCTTTACTCGACATGTGAAATATGGTTTATTTATATAAGATTTATATATTTAAATACTTTATCACAAAGTTATTGTTCGGAGTAGTATATGTTTTTATGACTATTTGACATTCTCCGTTATTTATATGTACATTTTTGCGTTCAATATGAATATTTAGGGACGAAAGCAATTAAGAGAAAGCAAAATCTATGACGAACCCATTTTATGTTAATTAAAACTGGTAAAATTTAAATTATTGTTTAGGTAAAAGCATTATTTACACCTGTATATTTCATGGTCATGTATTTTTAAAATATTACTGACATTAAAACTCTGTTATCATATTCTTTCCTCACCTCGCTCGTGGTATTTTGCAAACTCATCACACAAAATTAACAGTAACAAGCATCCAGAATTTTCTTTAAAGAAATTGATAATGGAGGGAATTTTTATTAAATAATATAAATAAGATTACGAAAATTTATGTTGTAATATCAGATTTGAAGTTAATCATTATGTTTCATAGTCGATTTATATACAGGCTGGAAGCGTCAGCGCTAGCATGTTGATATAAAAAAAATAATCAAGATACCTCGACAGTTTAGACGTAAGATTTTTTTTTCATTTCACGATATTAATCCATACCTGTATTTCGTATGACGCAGTTAACATAAACACATACTACTACAAAAATACTATTAAAGGTTAAACAACTTTGAACTTTGCCGCCAATAATTTTTATATTTATTATATTTGAAAAAATCACTTTTTTATTTTTTTTAATTGTATTAGGTTTTTATAGAGTAGTTGAAACTGTAGTTTCATTTACAGTGGTGCTGAAAAAAGCACTCTGCATAATCTTTAGCAAAATTAATGTTTCACACTTTTCATAGCTATATTGTGACAATAATTGAAATTTTAATAATAAATACAAAAAATATCAGTTTAAACAGAGTAGATTTGTACGTAGAACTGTTTTTACATGGACACAAAAATATATATTTGAACGTAAACATTAAAATATTTAGTTATCATATTATCAGTACTATATATTATACGATATTTATAAGTACATAAAAGTAATCATTCCATAAACTATTAAATAGTTTACAAATAGATTCTAACTATTTACGACGATAATTTCGATACGATATATATACGATAATTTCGACACCAAGTTAATCTAGTCACTTAGCAAAGTTGATTATGAGTGGTCAGAACTTGGGACGGAAATCGAAGCCTGCAACGGTCCTCCTCTGTCGATTCTACTAAGATTATTGAATTTAACCAACAAATGACAGATGTGGTCGCTTTTAAGTGAAATAAATGATCTCCTATTTCTCTATATACTCTAGATCGAGATAATGTTGTGTTTATTAAATGAAAATATCTTATCAGCCATCTTTGAGCCTTTGTTTTGTTTCATTTCATATTATTATCGGATTAGAAGCTTTTATCTGCGGAGTGCTCCGAGTAACTCCGCAAATATTTTCGCCTCTTTTACTTTTAGTTTGACAGAATCTGGTTAATCTCTTGTGAATCCCCTTAATCTTTCCAATAGCCGCCGTCAGTAAGTAAAGCTTTAATTTATTTTAATATTGATGAAAACAGCTAAATTATTAATTATGACAAGGAATTCTATATTCAAATTTAAATTTAGGTTACATAACTGTATAAGGTTAAAATTAAAACAAAATTAAACTAAAAAATTAAATCAGCTTCACGCTGTATCCCGCACACAGCAGGGTAGGAAGAGGGAACCTAGTATTAAGACACTCTGTTTCCCACTTTCTGCCGAATTCTGAAGGCATTGCGTGTTGAGTAACAGAACTCAACGCCGCACTTTGCCTCCACACCAGAGCGAAGAAATGGAAATATAAATTTAAGTAAATATTTCATCTCCTCGAGTGGGGATCGAGCCCACAACTAGTCTGTTTTACAATCACACCTCGTGCCGCTGCGCCACGACTGGCCTCTATATATATATATATATATATATATATATATATATGTATATATATAATATTAATATTTTTGTATAGCTATCTAAATTAAAGTATTTAGTGAAACTATATTTTCTAAAATGTTGTATAAATTATATATATACGTATTTACGTTTAAATATAAACTTCGAGGCCGTCATGGTGAAGTGGCGCAAGGGTGTCTGTTAACGCAACGATTGTGGGTTCGATTCCCACTCGGGGAAATAAATTATTTATTATTTTAATTTTCTCACTGTGATAACTAGACAAAGTTAGTCCCGCTACATAACACGCAAGTTCTCGTCAATTCGGAAGAAAGTAGGGTATAACGTGTTTTACCACTAGATTGCCTCTAACTAACCTGTTATAAGGAGATCTAATACCTCATCAACTCTTTATCATCGATGTGAAATGTAAATTAGTAAATTTTATTTAATCTAAAATAAAATAAGAAATAAATTATTTTGTTATCAAATTTCTGATTGATGGCACCGGAGATTGCATGTCAGTATTACAGCTACGGGGATGTACGGATTACTTAGTTGCTGCCAGAGAGTAAATAGAGCGCACTATGTGATGAAATAGACTTATAACTGTAGATTGAAAAGATGGTTGTTTAGTATACAGGTATGTCGGAGAGTTATTGATTTTACATCTTGCTTAAAAAATATTTTGTTGGATGTTTTTTTTTTATTCTTTTTATTTATATATAATTTTTTTAACAAATAACATTGTACATACATAAAATAATTTTAAGAAATAAATTTATACTCAATATAAACTAAAATCTGTTGTAATTCGAAAGAGAAAGCCGCCTAGAGACTGACAGCGGCGGCACTACTAATTTTATGAGCATACCAGGGTAAAAAATATTGAATATAAATTAAACAACCTTGGATTACAAAATATTACTTGCGACTTACATGTTGAATGTTAAATTCGAAATTCTTTGGTAATTTGGAAAAAAAAGATTAGTTACCTAAAAGTATTAAATGCAATTATAACATAAATTAAAAAAAATAAGTTAATACATAGTCTATAAAATATATATTTTTAATTTAATAAAATATTCAAAAGTAAAATAAAAATAAAAATCTAGCAAGCTAATTGCTCTTCTCATTAACTAAAACACTGAACTACATTTAAAATAAAACTCAAAGCCTTTACAAACCGTCCTCTACAATCAACACAAATCGACGGCGCCATTCATCCCCAAACCGTGCGTATAACGACGAGCGCCCGAAGAGCGTGTACTGCATTCATTAGTCGCAGGTAAAACTAGCGTATTAATGGGAGCTTTAATGAGTAGGCAGTGCTACTAGAAAACGCTCTGTAGGTATTTGGATAGAAATTTTAGTTAGAGAAAAATTACTAACTTACTTTTTTATACCTACCTTACATGATATAAAATAATATGTGAGATGTCACTGATCATATTGAAGATGTAACGTTTCACATATTATTTGGTGGGTTTTTAAATTATTTGAACGGTACTGAAATAACTGGTGTCAGTAGTGAGTGGGTTCACTTCCACGTGAGCTTTCGACTTGTGCCGTGTGTGTATTGTGTACACTGACAGTGACTACTTCCTACTCTAAGGAAAAAAAGGCTGCTTAAATATTCTTGACTGTGTGCTAAAATTGTGGTCACGCTATCCCACTAAATCACGATACGCGGCATTAAGTTCCGCCTCTCAAAATAAAATGTTTTGAATTCCGATAGAAAACATATAACGGAATGTCTACTTTAACTACATGCAAGATGCAGCTAGGAGCTGTATAATATAATCTCTTATATAATAAAAGGATAGAAAAGTCAATTCTGTACATGAGAGATATAAAAAAAAAATCAGGTCGGTTTATATGTCGATTATAGAACCTAAAAAACCACTCAGCAGAATTCTTGTCTGTCTGTCTCTCTCTGTCGGATTGTTTGTTCGTCAATCACGCAAAAACTACCAAACAAAAATTGATGATTTTTTGCATGGTATTAGCCTAGGATCCCAAGGTACATTTTTTTGGGTTTTATTTCGAATTTCATTATAGTGTTCTTTAAAAAAAATAAAAACTGAAAAATGTAAATTACTTAAAATACCGATAACTACTGTATGAAATTCAATTATTTTTAGCATGGTAATAGTTCAAAGTCTAATGCAATTTATACAATAATTTTTATAATGAAGTATAAAGAAATTTTACCAGAAAAAATAACATAATTATATTTTTTAATAAAAAAAATAGACTTCTTCAATTTAAACCGAATTTCATACTCTGAATTTAACCAAACTTTCACCAAACTACTCTTTATGTGTATCCTTTCTAATAAAAAAAGAATCATTAAAATCGGTTGAATTGATATTTAGATATTCGTCCATTTGTCGCGCACATACTTAATGTAAATTTGAGATTTATATGATTTTCTCATAAATACCTTTGTCGGAAATGAACTAAATTAAAATAGGACTATACGGGACGCACTAGCTTCCAAATAAAAAAAGAATCATTAAAATGGGTTCCCACAGTCAAAAGTTCTGAGGTAACAAGGATAAAAAATAGTCGAATTGATGAGCTCCTCTTTTAAGAAGTCGGTTAATAGAAATCTGACACAATTAAATTACGATTAATTAATTTAACTACAATTAAAAAGAAAAAAGTAAATTGAGGCCGTTCGTCGCACAGGGGTGGCGTCGCACACAAAGTGTAACTGTAAACTGGTTGTGGGTTCGATTCCCACTTGAGGAAATGAAATATTTATTTAAATTTATATTTCCATTTCATCGCTCTGGTGTCGAGGCAAAGTGTGGCGTTGAGTTTCACGCAATGCCTACAGAATTCTGCGGAAAGTAGGGAACAGAGTGTCTTAACACTAGGTTCCCTCTGCCTAACCTGCTGCGTGTGGGATACAGCGTGAAGCTGAAAAAAGAAGTACAATTAATAGTTGTTTAGTCTATCATAATTATTATTTTAAGCATCAACGTTGGTGACATTAACAAAAATAATAAGATATATTTGTCGGGACTAGCTCAAATGGTGATGTCTACAATAAAAAGTATATGTATTTGGAAAGTAAATTCTGATTCTGAGTTCATAGTTTATACAAGTTTATGTTGTGTTTAGATGACAAGGTAATGTCAATACATTTTAATCATTGACATGTACGTTGTTAAATAAAATACAATTTGTCAAGAACGACGCACGCACACATAAACCTATCAAAAGGAAACCGCCGCAACATTCCGAAATCGAGTCGTAGGTATTGGTGGCAACTATTGGTTTTAGTAGTATTTTTGTAGTAGTATGTGTTTACGTTATTGGTATCTATGCGTAACTGCGTTACACGAAATATAGATATGATTAAACATCGTGAAATGAAAAAAAAACCTACGTCTATACTGTTGCTTTAGGTATAGATTTAAAATATTTTACCTATATGCTATTTCCGTAAAAGGAGCGCTGACGCTTCTCTTCTCTTCTTTGTTAAAGGCCGTCGCGGCACTGCTAAAGGCGGGATAAAGCGTGGATCTGGTTTTAACTTTGTGTGAACCGATTAAAATAAAGTCCAGTCCAGTGGAATCCAGTCCAGTCGTGGCGCAGCGGCACGAAGTGTGACTGTAAAACCTGGTTGTGGGTTCGATTCCCACTCGAGGAGATGAAATATTTACTTAAATTTATATTTCCATTTCTTCGCTCTGGTGTCGAGGACAAGCGCGGCGTTGAGTTCTGCCACTCAACACGCAATGCCTCCAGAATTTGGCAGAAAGTGGGGAACGGAGTGTCTTAATACTAGGTTTCCTCTGCCTAACCTGATGTGTGCGGGATACAGCGTGAAGCTGATTAAAATAAAACTAATACTAAATATTTAAGGGCAGATTACCAAAATACAAGGAAAAAAAGGATTTAAATCGGTTAAGCCGTTTCTGAGATTATCGTGAACAAACGCACAGATAAACAGACCAACTGACCAATGCTATTACATCGTTAAATGTAATATCTTCCATGTACAGACACCGATGAGTTAGGATTTTATTGTAAGTATCGATAAGTTGTGTTTTTATTTCAAACATTCAATTGAATATTCTTATGGGAGGTTCGAAAATGCGACCTAAAGTTTTAATAACTTTCTCACTAAAAATCTTCATTGTGTTGCAAGCATACATTATAGGTATATCAAAACACATAATTCAGTGTGTTAATTAAATAATTCTATGGTTTAAGCGGGCGAAGCCGCGAGCGGGTCGCTAGTTATATATAAAACGTTTTCTATCATAGGGTGATCTGTATGCTTTTCTAACAATTTTCTTTTACGTAGCCAACAAATTTTCAAGTTGATACTCGAATGTGTATTAGTTTATAGTATTACCACCAACGCTGAAATTTCTCGTGCGTTGAATATTGAGGCTGACATCGCACATTCAGCAAGAAATAGAAGTATAACTGCCGTTTTGGCTTTTAAAAGCTTAAATTGAAAAGCGCGGTAGGAGCCGAAAGCCGAAAGAATGTTACCAAATTTAATTAGCACCCTAGGGACTAGAGCAATATACATAAGTAATGACATAATAAATCTAATATATGTTGTATATTCAAATATATATATAGATCAATCATCGTAATTTTCCTTTATTAATCGAAATTATTGTAGTAAGTATTCGTATTTAGTTTATTTATATGTAAGCGCTCGCTGCCGTCGACTGAACCAGTAAGGTGTCGTAAGATTTACGTCTACCCTCTTGTCGACGGCATAATTAATTATCACAGTCGTTGCTTGCCACTCGATGCGCTTTCCATGCGTTCCTTTGTTTTATCTAGTAGTTTATTCTAAATTCGTATCTTTCGTGTTCTATTATATATATATATATATATATATATATATATATATATATATATATATATTTGTGGTTGACTTTCTTATATACTGTACCGTGTTTAATTTTGATTTTACCATTTGTGTTATCACTGTATGTACATTTAAAGTGGTGTTGATTAAACTCAGTGCTAAACTTGAGTAGACCTTTATTATTCATCTCCCTCAACATTACACTATCATTTTTGTTTTTGATTTCTGCCACAGTGTAATAGGCTAATAGACCAATTTATATCTTTGTTTTATGATTGTTAGTCAAGCCTATTGCTATATTCATTTACATGCTTCTAAAGCATAAACAAATGACAATATTAGACCAAACAGAAACTGTATTCAACTAAAACGCTATAAAATATGACACGTCTATTAAAAGTTTACAAACAATTAATCTTTACAGATATGCGCCAACTTGCTAACTGTAAGCACAATATACGGTAACTGCCAAAGTAGAGTTCACGAACAGATGTGAGTGGTTTTTGAATATATTATATATGCTCTAAACGTGTTTTTAAAGAATAGAAAACAGCAACTTTAACTTTAGGTTTATAATATGTTGACTTTAGTGAAGTTTGTGAAACTTAATACATTATTGTTAGTACGCCATTATCAGTATATTGCAAATATTTTGTGACAAATAAGATCCTTACACTTGTTATTAAATGTCTATTTAAATTTTAAAAAGTACACACATTGTGTTCATTTATTTTAAAAGTTGAATTTTCGCGCCGTTGAGTGCCAATTTTATGTTTACTTTGAAATAAAATAACTAATAATATATAATTAGTATCAGTTATTAAATAAACAGAAGACAATTTAAATAAATAATTATAACTTTACGAAATATATTTATCCTTTCACTATATAATAGTTAAGCAACAAAGTAAAATACTATAAACAAAAAAAAACCTTAAAAAGTAATGGGTTGTAAATTGTAAATATGTATTCACGCAAATATACAAATGAAAATAAACGTTTATTTGTTCGAGGCCAGCAATAGATTCCGTTTATTTCGACTGCCGATACAAATGTCAAATATTTACATACTTTTCGCTTTTTGGCACCTTAAAGTAGTGGTGAGAGAGAGAGAGAGAGAGAGAGAGAGCTGATAGATTGTATAAAGCACTTCATCATTTTATATGTCTTCATTCGAGGGTTAGTGCGTACAACGGTTATTGTCTCCTTGATGCGCCACTTGACGGATCGTAAGAACTGCGATGGTAATTGTGCGTGTGACGTCGTTTGAATGGAGATACTTGTCAAGTGATTCATATAAATTGAGTGTGACTTTGAATAGGATATTAAAAATAAAAATGTATATTAAGCCACATTAAAATAAATGTATAAGTTTAATGTCTCATCTTTTTTATAACTGAACTTAATGTAGGTTCGAGTCCCAATCGGTGGAAGATTTTAAAATTATTTGTTTCCTCGTACTAATACTTAATTTGCTCAGTTTGACCATAAGAAACCTCACATGGAAGAAGATATTTTACAGCAATAATTGTATATTGAAATCAAATCAGGTTAAATCTTAAAATTAGGGGCACAAAGTGTGACTGTAAAACCGACTGGTTGTGGGTTCGATCCCAACTATAGGAGATGATATATTTATTAAAATTTATATTTCCATTTCTGCGCTCTCGTGTCGAGGCAAAGCGCGGCATTGACTTCTGCCACTTAACACGCAATGCCTCCAGAATTCGGCAGATAGTGCGGGATGGAGTGTCTTAACACTAGGCTCCCTCTACTTACCCCGCTGTGTGCGGGATACAGCGTGAAATTTATTTATGTTTATTTTATATTTTTTAACAATAGTGATCATTGAAAACTGTAAAAATGTAAAATATTTTTTGTTAAGAATGCAAATTTTGTAAATTTTTATTAATAAACTATCAATAGTGTATAAGTTACTATAGCTTAGTCCTTTAGAAGTAGTAGTAGAAGTAGTCCTTTAGTAGTAGTATCTAAAACCTTAAATTGTATTAGACAATTGTCTACTTTGTGTGCATTTCAGAAATAATATAATGGTATGAATGTCGCGTCTTTTTCACTTCAAAGTGAAAATATTTTTATGAGTTAATAATGTAAAATTAAAGGTATATTACTTACATATATAAAAATAATTTCTATCAAAATGAATTCTACAGCCATCAACCTAGGGCATTAAAACATGTGACACGTAAAATTTTAAAAAAAATAGTGACTACACTCCAAATTTGTTCTGCTCAACTCGTATAATGAGAATTTTAAATTAAAGTAGAAGTCACCTTGACATGCTGTATACACAAGCAAGATGAGTGCTGAAAATACATTTTGTCTATAAAAAAAGGATTTGTAAAACTTTAAAATTAGATAGCTAAAAACAAGCAATAAAGTTTAATTAAATTCTTGACACCGCACAGTGAACAATAATTCTCGGTCTTCGAGAACTTGTACAAATCCACTGGGACGAATTTATTTGAAAGTTTAGTTAGTACTTGTTTTTTGGCTTTATTTAAAAAAGTCCAGTAGAGTTTAGGACGTCGGAGTCATACATTATATTAAAATAATAAACAACAATAAAATAAAACCAATTTCAATACTACGAGTATATTTTATATGCAACAAACAAACTAATAGAAACACGAAATTCTAGAAAATAATATTTGAATTACTTTAAAGTAAAGAAAAGTGAGGCCAATCGCGGCGATGTGACATAAGTGTGCGACTGAAAACGCGACTGGTTGTGGGCGTAGCGTAGATACACCCTCTGTAGAGACTTCCCAACTGCTATCAAATAGTAGAAGGAGCTACTTCTGCAGTAATTGCTTTAATACTTTTAGTGCGTTATATACAAATATTGGAGAAGTTAATGCAACAGCTTCCAAAAGGAATAAATAAGTATCTAAGGAGCTTGAGTTGTACGATATGTATGAATGTACGAGAAATATATCTGAACGTAAGGAGAAAGGTTAACATCGTATATCTGAGGAAAGTTAATATGCTGTTTTTATTTTGGATAATATATTTTTTTCTTTCTTAGTATAAGAACATATTTTGATTTTATTAGCAATCAATAATATATTATGGTTGCTTCAATTTTAAAGTAAATGTAATAAATAATAGTTATTAATATTTTACAATGAGAAAATTGCACTCACGACCACCTCAGTAGTATGTACGTTATGCAAAACACATTACAATATAGATCGCATTTATCCTGTAATTACCGAGAAAACAGTACAGTCCATTAAGCGCTGCTACTACGACTTTTTTACCTATCGATGTATGTAAGTATGTGTGATTGATGCTCCATTTATACAAACGAAGTCTGATGGGAAATTTGTATGGATATGGCGACATGTGACCATAGACGACAAATCAGTCCCGAGAGAGACGAGCATAAAATCTTAGAAGAAAAATAGAAAAACTTGCGTTTGAGTATTTATTTTTTAATAAAAAATGCTAACAAAAAACATGATACACAAATACATTTTTCAAATACATTACGGAAATAAATTTGCAAATATATTTGTTAAATTACTACTACAAATATTTTTTTAGTACAGTTCATATTGAAATATCAATTCGATAATCTCTTCATAAATAGCGAACTGTAATAAGTTCTATATTACCACTTACCACCACCTACCACAAAAAAACACTGAATATTATATAATAGTTTTGCATATAGTTACTTGGTTGTTAAAAATATATTTTCTGTTTCTAAGACAAAATTATAAAAGCTCTACAAAGGATACCTTAAGAATCCAACATACTTAATCCCTTTTGTTTGCTTATTATCGTCTTATGTGTAGAAGTGTGTTCTACACGACTGAAGAAATAAGGAAATATAAGATGTGAAAAAAATACTTAAGAGTCATATCATATAGGAAAAAAATAATAGAAGATTTTTATTAACTAAACTAATTATACAAATAGCAACATTAAACACAAAATGTCGGTAAAACGAGATATTTTCTTATTAAATTTTTTCATCATATGTCAAAATCAGATATCTCCATTTTTCATACTAGGAAATGTAAAGGGAACTTAGCGTTAAGATATTTCCTTCAACTAATTTTTGCTTATTCTTAACTTCGCTAATTTTTGAGCCATTGCTTACTGAGTGGTATAACGTCGTGATTACCACAGCGAGGGAATGAAAATCATTTAAATATTGTCATTCGACTGAAGGAGGGTTGATGACGATATTAGACACTGACACTAGCACCAACGCATTAACTGCAATACACATTTATTAATAGACACCTTAAGTAAGTGCATCATCACCATAATATAACCCACCTTTTAACAGAAAAAAATCTAACATATTATTCATTTGAATGTCTAATAAATGCAAATCTTCCTTTCGCATGATTTTCTGATCTGTTTATTTTCTTTCATTTTGGTCCTATGGTTGTCCTATGGTTGTTTAATGTTCAATGCCACTGTCACTATACGACCAGTAAAAGAAGTAATGTCTAAAATTCATAAATTAATATAAATTTACTACTTGTTCTGAAATGTAAAATATAAACAAAATAATTCAGTTATGAACTGAATAATTTTGTTTACATTTTACACATCATAACATGTCAGAATTCAATTATTTTATAAGCTTAAACAACAACAAGTAGCTATAGACAATCTACAGATTTTAGATAAAAAAAAATGCTAAAATAAAATAACGTAATCACCATTTTTTTGCTAGAATTAAAAGCGTAGAGAGGAGAGAGAGAGGAGATGCGAACGAGACGGCGAATCAAAGAGCCCGCGACTCGTTACCTTCCACTACCTGCCTATTGAATGTTTACTATAACAAAGTGGATTTTCAAACATATTTTCTATGAATATTAGGATTATACTGACTATTTACTACAGAAACTACTAGTTGTAAGTTTGATCTTCATTCGGGGAAATGAATTATTACTTATTAATATTTCCTCCATTTCTTCACTTTGGTACTAAGGCAAAAGCATGGCGTTGAATTCCGCTACTTAACAGACAAAGGTGGAGAACGGAGTCTTAGCACTAGGTTCCCTTTGCCTACCCTGCTGTGTGCGGAATACAGAGAATTTTGCGAGAAGCTGAAAAAAAAGTGATGCACAAGCACAAGCGTGCGACTGTAAACGCGACGAACAAAACAAAGCGCGGCGTTGAGTTCTGTCATTCAATTCGTAATGTCTAAATAATGAGTGGAAAGTGGGGAACCTCAGCTTTGTTCTGCCTATTCTGCTATGTGCGAGATACAGCGTGAAACGATATTTATTTTTTCTTTGTAATGAAACTGTAGAAACTATAAAAGTTTGATTTTCAAAAAACGAAGTACTGCTCCCTCAGAGTAACTAAATATTATTCGTGATAATAAAACAATATAAATGAAAATCTACACTTGACAGTTTATACTTTCACTGTGTAATTTTGAAACACAATGTAAATGAGAAAACAAAACATAATTAGTCATTACATTACTGTTAAAGTATAGTAATTAAAGGTTATTCGATGAATATAAAGTCGTCTGAGAAAATTGAGCCAAATTTTGTAGTTATATAAATAATAGCATGTACAATTCGATCCTGATTAGGTTTACTAATTTATTTAATAAGCAAACTTTGCTTGGATTAGTTTAATAAAGTTTACTTTACAAACGTGATGGATACAACTCGAAGGCTTATCGTATATGATGTATTAAATTCAATACCTGAGTCCACTTTAAACTTGATCATGCAATCAATGAATCCCATCATCTCATAAAATAGTAAACGTTGTATTAATAAAAGCCTCATGTATGTAGCGGCCGCTTTTGTTCTTTTTTTTTAATATTATATATTCTCTATATTTTTAAAATCGTGTTTATTAATAGTAGGATAGACACTGATCCTACTACTACATTTAATATACTAAGTGATGTGCATTTATAATGACATCATGCTGCATTGCTCTATGATAATGATATATACCTACTATAATATATACCTACCTATCGTAAAAATGTGTATTTGCATATATTTGTCTTAAAAGTAAAAATAAATATTTATCTCTTGTAAATAAAAAGGATTTATCCAATCAGCTTATTAGACTTATCGATATATATTCGTATATTTTTAGCTCCTATAGTTATACATTAGTTACATAGCGATCAATCGGTGTTAGCTCATTTGTTTTTGCGTATTTCACAGTTCTAACAAACGACATTTCCGATAAATTGGAAAGGACATTACAATCAGGATTACACATCAAAGCCATTCGATAGGGGTAATCAGGTTATGTACGACCAAGTGATTGTGCTAACATTTCTCAACTTATCTCTGAAAATAGACTTCTTAGGGAAATTTAAATATTATTTGCTGTACAGAGGAACTCTAGAAAATACTTAGATATAATATAAAATGTAGTAAGTTCATTGATTTCTATGAAGAAAATCAGCGTCACGCTGTGTCGCGCACACCGTAGGGTAGGCAGAAGGAACCTAGTATTGAGACACTCCGTTCTCCACTTTTCACCAAATTCTGGAGGTATTGCATGTTGAGTGGCGGAATTCAAATCCGCATTTTGCCTCGACACCAGAGCGAAGAAATTAAAACATAAATTTAACTAAATATTTCTTTTCTTCGAATGGGGATCAAAACCCACAACCAGTCGATTCCGTCACACTTTGTGCCCCTGCGCCACTATGAAGAACAGTGTATTATTTACATAAACAATTTTAATTTTCATCGGAAAAGAAATATTAAAATAGTAAGATTGTTTTTTAATTCAAAATCTATTTTTATATACATAACTTTTTCATTGTTATAATTTCTTGTAATATGTAACAGTTTTTAATAAGTGTTATTAAGGAAGTAAAATTAAGGCAAATAAATTTAGTATGGAAAAAAATTTGTATAAAAACCATTATGACCTACATAATACTCTTTTAGATGCTCCGCTACCCTCGCAATTTTGCAAGTATTGCGTGCTGACTGGCGGAACTCAACGCCGAGCTTTCTCTTGCTAAAAAAACCAGGAAATATAAATAAATCATTCCATTGGGTGGGAAACGAACCGTCGCGTTGACAGTCAAGCTCTCTGTCGCTGCACCACAAAAGCTTAATTTTTTTTAAATATAAAGTTTAAGTTTAAGTTTGCCAATAGCAAACAAGGCTATACGATGAAATGATGTCAAAAGTGTGGAATTAAAAGTTTCGAAGAAATTTTAAGCGCGAATAGTTACTGGGTTTTAACTCGATTTCAAAATGCTTTCATTGAAATTGTGATAAGTTTGGTAAATTTTGCTTCAAATAAAACGAGTTGCCTTTTAATTAACTGTTCAAAAAGGGTAAAATGATTTATAGAGACTTATTACTTCAGATACATGAAAAGCAATACTATTTGTAATTTAGACAGACAGGCGGAAAAATGATTTATTTCAATTCGCCTTTGTTTGGCCGCGTTTGTAGATCTTGGAGTTATGCCACTATTCTATATCGTTATATTATATGTAACAAGAGAAAATGGATTATTACAGTGATATACTCGTAAGATCAGGATCGATATAAAATCCTTACTATACAATAAATGTGTCGTACAAACTCTACGCTATTTATCTATTGATATTACAATTCGTCGAATATCATAGATATGTATAATATGAATATCACTTTGCTTGTAACATGTTCACTGTTCACACGTCAAAGGCTTTTACGGGTATAAATACAAGGTTATGACATAAATTGATCCGTATAATTAAAATCGACGCGGTCGGTGGTATCGTTAAATGTCTAACAGTCCTCCGAATGCGTCCACGACCACGTATGTATGTGGTATATTGTATTTATATACATGATGCGTGTTTAATAGCATAAAGAGTGAAATTATTTTTTTGTCTGTCCTTTGTGTTTTATTGTTAATTTTAAAACAAAATAAGTCACTTTCACGCTATATCTTGTATATAGCAGTCACACCTTGGCACATGCGCCACGTCAGCCTCCATGACGAAAAAAGATAGATTTCATCGTTAAATAGTATTATCAAATTTCTTGTTACACTTGAAAACTTAACTAAAATGAAGTTAACAAAGGTGAATTTATCTCTAACAGAGATTTACTGTCAATCTGAATAAATGATAATGTCGCATTTACAGTCACATAGCGCCACTGCGCCACACGTGACCTCTTAAAATCTTAATTTATTTAACTAGAACGCGTCAAAACAACTATAAATATTTTCTGCAAACGTTTAGTCACCACAGTAAATCGAGAAATAATTTATAATACGTTGCTGTATGATAAATTTTTTTACAAACAAGCCGTGACGGACATGTTGTGTATTCCAAACATGAAATAACAGTTTATTGCTAACAGCCTTTTAAACGCCGCGTCGTGATCGGACATTTCAGTACATTTAGTTTATTTTTGATTTCGCAAGTCAGATATTTCTATATAACTTATGTAAATATGAAACACATGCTGACAGCGCGCGGTAGTGCGCAATATTTAAATAGCTGAATAAAACAGCTTTACAGTCAAGGAATTGTTAGCTTAATAGTTGTCTCCATTACCTGCAGTAAGAGTTCACTAAACATAACTTATATAATTATTTACTATCAGTAGGGAAATGTAACTAGCGCATTTATCAAACTACAATCAAATCATCAATCACCCTGCTGTGTGCGGGATACAGCGTGAAGCTGATTTAGTTTTTTTTTTATTTAATTTAGTTTAGCTAACTATATTAGGTGGATTGTCAAATGCATATCTTTTAAATTTCTATCGCCTCCTAAGATTTGAATAATTTAATTCGGAGATGCCTAGAACGAGAGCACTTCCAATGACAGTTGGTGTCAGACGAGAGTCCGACAAAAGCAAAAGAATTATATCTGCAAACATTTTTCGCTAGTTTTACTATTAAATTATTAGTTACACTAAAACTATGATTCTAAATGTTTCTTTATTGGCTGTCATGGCGCAGGTGTACACACGTGCAACTGTTGTCATGACGGTTCTAGGTTCAGTCCCCACTCGAAGGAATGAAATATATATTTTCATTTCCTCGCTCTGGAAATAAGGCAAAGGCGGCGTTGTGTTCCACTACTCACCGCGCAATGCCTCAAGAACTCAGATCAAAATGGGGGGTAGAAGTTTAATAAAGGGAACGGATAGTTTTATCACTAGTTTTTCAAGTTCCCTCTGCCTACCCTTATATGTGCAAGATACAGCGTAAAGCTAAAAAAAAAATAATCTTCACTTCACATAATCGCACCAAGAAAGAGAGTCTCGTATGTTGTAATTTTATAAAAGATATATACACAACTGTATAAACACAAGAAAGACTTTGAATGTTTTCAATATTTTAACTTATTTGGATAAGCTAGAGGAATTGTAGCATTCTTATAACGTAAGTACGTAGGTAATATGATCTTTATCAACAATTCTATTTATCACAAGGAAGCTGTGATTTATTAGGATCAAAAAGAAGGTAATATAGATTTGCAAGAAATTCCTCTCTAGAGACTTTGTGATTACTATCAGAAAACTAACTATATCTTAATGGCGTGGAGTTCCTCCACTCAACACGCAATGCCTCTAGAATTTGGCGGAGAGTGGGAAATGGAAGTGTCTTAAAAGCAACGGAGTGTATAAACACTATATTCCCTACTGCCTCCTCTTCATCTAAAAAAAAAACTATAGGTAAGAGCACTCTTTTACAATTTTGTCTATTATTGCATTTATTCTGAATCTGCGACACAATATGAAAGTTAAGTATACACGTCTCGCCTTTTTAAAAATATAAGCGAATGTGGCGAAATTTTCAGCTAAGTTTTAAATTTAACGAATTTCATCGTTAGATTTAAAATTTAACTGAAAAAAGTAGGTCAGAGAAAGTATGTAGCGTGAAATGTACGTTATTAGTTCACAGCTCTGCTAATGTGATATATACATGGAGCTATATAGATCTTTTTTGAAAAACACCCTCTAACAAAACTTATATATTTGTTACTCCATCAACATTTTAAGACACTATTGGATCGAAATACATATGCTACACTTTGAGATATTTTTGATAATCTCGGGAAAATATAAATATAGTATAGTATACATACATTTTGAAATTCGTAATGCGTAAATTAGAAATGCGAAATCATCAGAAGTAAAAACTATATTGTTTCACGCCAAGTGAAGTTAAAAAAAAACGCGTAATATTATACGAACGATTTCGATCCACTTTTAACCGCTAGTGTTAAGACACTCCGTTCCCTGTTGTTCGTCGAATTCTACAGGCATTGCATGACGAGTGGCGGAACTTAACGCCACAGACCCGACATCAGAGCGACCAGACTAGAGCTGAAAACATTTATTTAACTATTCAAGCAAGGAGAAATTTAGGAGAGTTGGCGAAGAGTTCGAGCACTCATAACATTACTCGGAGTAACGACGACGAGGTCAAATGTACCGAAGTTAGCCTTCTTAAGTGTATTGCAAAGTTCATCTAGCGTTCGCGATAAAGCTTTTGACATACATAGTATACCTATATATGTGATGGTAATTGCTGAAGGCGGTAATTTCTTCTGCGTGATTTAAATTTCTGAACCTCTGTGTTGAACACTTTACGTACGACGTCAGTGGATTTGCTTAAGAAAAAAATTCCAGAAATATACAGAAGTACTACATAAATTTATTTTATAACATCAGCAATCATTTAAACGTAAAAATAGAAACATTAGGAATTAAACAAATTTAGATTAATAATAACTACCAAAACGCGGTCAAAACCAATAGCCTCATAGATTATTGAATAGATCGAATATAATTAGTTTATATCACGGAATTAATAACAGTATAATATGAAAATAGCATAATAATGTATTTCTGTGTTCGCGTCAGCTGAATACGACCGCGACCGCAACGACAGGTCACATGCATGTTGATATCAAAACCGCGACTGTTTTAATTCTAGATATCGGTATAAAGTTCAACCGTAGAACAAATAAAGCTAAAGTTTGAATAGCAACGTCATTTACGTGTTTAATTATATCACGCGCCGACTTTTATGATAAAATAACAATTACAAATACAAAAAATGCTTGTTATATTTTGTTTTTTCAATTTTTTCAGCTTATGCTTCTACTAACAATGTTCTATTACAATCTTTTATTGAATGTCATTAAAGCGAGTTTTTGTGAAATAAGATTTTTGACAAATTACAAGTGTTTTACTACTGTCTTTGAAAAAAGTCGTTATTAAAAACTATTCCAGCAAATAACCACACATAATGGGGGTTTTGACGACTTCACCTTTAAACAACCTAATAAATCAGTCTAAAATGAACACACTAAACTAATATACAACGATAATATCAAAATGATGATGTGAAATATAGAATCAATTTATCTCTATTGTAAAATTTTATGGTAATAGCCACGTTTGTCAGCATCAGTACTAACCACCACCGTGACCTCAAATCACATGCATTTTGAAGTCCAAACGGCAATCGTTTTAAACAAACTTTATTTTACTGGTCGAAATAATTATTGAGTATATTTTAGAACAATGAAATTTATAGCTATTTATAGAGCAAACATATATATTTTTATAAAAACGCAATACTTTATTTAACTAAAACATAAGTAATATGCTCGTATAAGTGTATGAAATTGTATTATTATATTGTACTATGGCTTAAATTGTTAATTTTCCGAGACACGAGAGGAAGCCGCTTTTTATTTCATTGATGACACACACACACACACATTTTTTTATGAAAAGTTAAAGCAAAAATCTAAATGGGCCTGTGTAAATTTACAAAATAAAACTCGTTTTATCGTGCAACACACGTTTCGTCAATAGAAAGAGAACCGCAAATCCCACAATGTTATAGCAAATAAAAATAGGTAAGCTATATATAACTCACATTTATAAAGGCTCTTTTGCCGCGTATACATAGGTCTCTTATAATATACGAGTATTTCAACAGTATTTTTATAAATCCGCTCGAGGGAGATTTTTTTGCACAAAATGTTATTATTAACATTAATTTAAGCTTTCAAATGGAACTTTGTATTAACTTCAGCACTATAATACTCATTTTAATTCAAAGTTCTTTGAAATATCCTCATATCTTATATCTACTCATAATAATGAATTATTGATTGGACGCTTGAAATACGGACGGATGTGGCGTATGTTTGTCGAACGCCGGAAGGGGTGAGACGATATATCCGAGCAAAACGCGTAACAGACTTTATCAGTGGACTGTAAATGATCGGGTAACTCTTTATTGTTTCGTACGGTACGAATTATTCCCGGAATAACAATCTTTCCGCTGTTTACAATTTTATTGGATATTTTGTCAATCTTATTACAAAAATATTTTATTCTTAAGTACACATATATCAGGTGTATATTTTATATTGTAGGTCAATGTTTTTTTTTTCTAAAATATTATAATTCTTATATTCCACTTTTTTTAAAAAAACTATAACTATTTAGGCCAGTCGTAGCGCAGCGCGCAATGGTTATAGGTTCGATTCTCATTCGCGGAAATTAAATATTTAATATTTTCATTTCTCCTTATGGTAAATAAGCAAAACGCAACCTTGAGTTACGACACATGCGATGGCTTCACACTTTCTCATTTTCTCAGGTTCCCTCTGCCTACCCTGCTATTTGCGGAATACAGATTGAAGCTAGAAAACATATAATTATTTTCTATTCTAGATAAATATGATACGAATTCTACATTTTTATAAGGTAACTAACATTAAAAGCAGTGGAAAAGCAGCAAAACAAAATATAAACGAATCTTTTAAGGAATCAAAAGATTTCCACAAATTAGTACATTTCGTAGACTGCGCTTAAAAAGGACCGTATATACGACTAAATCAATGGATTCCTTTCATGCGGAAGTCAAACTCTTCAAATTGTAATAGAGTCATACAACCAAAGTAATCGTCCTCTTCCTGTAGATGCATTATGTATACACACGGAAAAGTATTGCGTTAAAAATAACCTTTCTAGACAGTGCCTAAGACGTAGTACATACTAATTTATTTCTGTATTAATTGATACTTTCTGATATACAAATACAAAAATATTTTGTTTATAAATAATTAATTTGTTAAACTCATTTGAAAAGGCCAATCAATGTATAGAATTATTTGAAAATTTCTTGATTTAACTTGAAAATGAATTTTATATAAAACATACAAAATATTTTTTAATTCGTTGTTTCTAAAATGGACCAAATTTTTAAATTAGAGAGAAATTATGACAATTCACTATAAACTTATTTTTTTTATGATGTGCATATTAGACACATGGAAAATGTAAAATGTTTCTGTGACACCGGACAAAAATCTGAAAGCATGTGCATACATAACCTACATTTGAAAACTAAATTGTCTTCATTTATTATGATAAAAAAAACAAATCTAATCGCCAGATATCATTTTATATAGTCTAAACTTACTAAAGGCAGCGTATACATGATTGTACCATAAGAGCTTACGTTTATTTTGAACTAATTTTGGAGCTTTGAGGCTTATATATGTACTTGTATATACATATAGTAACCGCAAGCTCAGCTATAAATCATACGCAAGCTGTAGTCCGTGTGTTTCTGTTCATACTGTGAGGCTCGCTTGTCAAGCTTGCGGGAGTTTGTTTACAATGGCAGGCGTCACGCAGACCGCAGACGACGCATCATGCAACATGAGGCTGAGGCCTAATCCTCGCTGTATGTGCTATTATTAATGCAAAACCGTGTTGTGAGTCCTCATCGGTGCATTAAAGATTGCAACTAAAAAATTAAAACGATATCACTATGAGAATATAAATGTTCAGCGTTAATTTAATATGTATTTATTCTCGTGCAAATGTCATAAGGGAACTCTGCATTTATTTATAGGTAATTTCTTTTTTATATTTTTGTTAACTTGGTTTTATCAATAATTAAACAAATTATATAAAACAAAGTATACAAAGAATATTTATAAAATTTATATTGAGGTGCTTTCCTAGAGTTAGTGTAGAGTGTATTTGTTCAGCGGAAACGTTTTAAAATATAAAAATATTTTTATTTTAATAAAAGTAATATAACATTAATTTATAATGTTTTTGTTTATACGTGATCTCTTGCTTCTGTATCTATGTAGTACTGCTATAAATCACTAGAGTACCTTAGAATGTCCCCGAGTCGCTTATAGTGCTTGGTTTGAAGAACTATATGATACATAAACGTAGAGGAGGTTTTCTGTGACGGCCTTTCTCTTTTGACACCAAATACACCTCTTTATAACTACATATAGCAGATATAGATGCAGGTTATATAATATATATAGATGCAGGTTAGTACATTTTCCATTAATAAGTACCTACCTAAAATTTCTGTTTCTGTGTTAGACAAGAAAAGTAAACAAAGGAATAAACTGTAAAAATATGGAAATATGATTTTTTTAAATCATTACATACGCGCTTACCTTATAATAAGTAAATAAGCTGCTTTGTATTTCCACAAGAACTGTTACACTTTTGAAACACGAATAAATATAATTTAATATTGCACTTGAGACGTCTATGCGTTGTTGAATGTTTTTACATCTGTTTACATATTTCCATTGTAGGCGAAAAAAATTTAATTACTTTTTCTTGTTTTGAGCAATTTGTATACGTCGCTAGCGTATCGTAACCGTGAACAGCATACTCGTTAAATTGACAAAGGAGACAACCGATTCCGTACATTTTTGGGCCCAGAATGTAAAGAGATGAAAATGGTATGATTTAATAGATTTAGATACACCATTTTCTCCCTGAAAACTATATAAATTTTGGCAATCTGAGAGCTGAGTTATTAGAGATTTGATAAAAGTGAGGTTAAATTCGCAGCACAATTTCTTAAACATTAACTTCTATAAAATAGGCAATTAGTTATAGAGTACTGAGTTGTTTAAGTATTAATGTTTATTATTTATAAATAAAACACATTTTAATGAATATTTTATTCTTCTTCTATTATTATTAAAACGTCATCTAAGAAGTGTACAGGTGGAACTAAATTATTTTGGTACCTAGCCCAACTAAGGTACCATATAATACTCATAACATGAGCACAGCAGCCTACCATTCGTCTTCCTATATATATATATATATATATATATATATATATATATATATATATATATATATATATATATATATATATATATATATATATATATATATATATATATATATATATATATATATATATATATAT
>DWMY01000474.1:0-24516 GCA_018249775.1 Heliconius hecalesia formosus
TTGCCGGCTCTTCTCAGCAGAACTGCCTTCCGAACCGGTGGTAGCTTGTTTTTTTTGTTTACATGTTCATTTGACGATTCAAAAGTGCTTATACGAGTTTATTTGAATAAAGAATATTTTGAATTTTTTTTTTTTTGAATTATATTACACGCTTGTAACAAACAAGTCCTAAAACAACATAACGTGACTCACTCACAAAAATGGTAACTGTTGACTTTCCACTTCATCAAAACAATATATTATATTCAATCCCTTCAATACCTGACAGTGACAATATTTGCATACCATCTAATATTGAATTATTCGATAGCTCTAGATCTATAAATGATAAACATGCATTCTCCTATTATGCGCCGTTATCTCTGTTGTACCGTACAACCTGCTTTGTGAGTTCTCTATACCTTGTGACTTGGTCCGATACAAAAATAAAATTCAACACATACAACACAACACAACACACTCGAAAATTTTGCCGAAAGTGGGAGAAAGAAGTGTCTTAACACGTTTAATCTGACTTGCTTTCGGTAACAAGTGTCGTGAAGCTATATACACAATGGTATGTAGTTAAAAATAATACTCTTTTCTAACGCTTAAGGATCTGTGAAAAATATGACTGCTCTATGAAAATATTCCACGATGCACGACACCTTCAAGCGAGTTTCAAACGATCAGTTAGTGACAGACGGACGTGCCGGCGCCGCCCGCATGCTCGCACGCCGCCCGCACACCGCTCGCACGCCACAAGCACACAGATAGAGCAACGGTTTACATAGCATGGTGGAAAAGTTACTTATTATTCTTTTATTGTAGAGGTTCAAATCCTAGATTAAATAAATGTACTAAAAAATATAACGAGACTGTCCTTGATTTTTATTGTGTTGTGGTCACACTGAATTTACTTTATCGAAAAAACATATCTTTCATCAGTTCTTTTAATGAGTAGCAGACAACGCACAGACGAAAGTACTCGACATAGAAAATTAAAAATAGGCATGAAGGTAAGAAGAAAATTTCGAGTGACCTTAATTTGGTTTTACATATTCGAGCTACACTCTACAATTTTATTAAGATTCGATGGAAAATAATTAATGATACATACATAAAATAATTAACTTTACACATCACGCTAATATATGATCATAATTTATTGATACAGATGTTGTAGATTTAAGGCCGTCGTGACACAGCGGCACAATGACGGACTGTAAACTCAACGTTTGTGTTCGTGGCGTTGAGAGTCCGGTCCGGTGCTTGGAAAATGGAGTGTCTTAACACCCTGCCTACATATGCATATGCGGAAAAAAAACTAATAGTGTAAAATGTTGGATATTCTAAGCATAATACGGATACCGGACGAACGGATACTTAAATTATGTAAAAGTAGGTACATATAGTACTATAACACGTTGTAAAGTAATTTCTGATATAAGTATTTCCTTTAAAAATAATCCCAGGTCGGTACAATCAAAAGGGAACAACAAACTTAACTTAACTTCCAAACGTAAGTGTTTTCTGAACTGACAGAACAATTTGGCTCATCACAATGTATTAGAATAAAGTGAGATTGACGAATTAAGTGGAAATATTTTTTTTTATTTCTGTCGACAGTCTTTCGTATATTATTTCAAATAAATATGGAATATGAATAAGGTTTACGTATGACATTATTTTCATTTCTCTGCTATGGCAGTGTACGCGCGGCGTTGAATTTCACCACTCCACACGCAATGTATTGAAAATTAGACGGAAAATAAGAAACGGAGTGTCATAACTCTAGATTGTACTATATACACTCACCTTTCAACCAATTTTTGTTTCGAAATGCAGTAGTTTTATAAGTGCTTTGTCTGTCAGAAAATCAGTACGTATAAAATGGGTTTTTTTTTATCAAACTGCGTAACAAGTCGAGCAGAGTGTTCGTCTGTTTGTAAACATCGAGGACCTAATCAAATATAGCTTTACTCTTTACTTTGCTATAACGTCAAACATACGACACTATCGTCCTTCAGATATTGGAAAATATTATTTCTTTTTTAAGCCAGTCGTAGCGTAGCGGCATATCGTAAATTGTAGGCCAGGCGGTTGTAGGTTCGATTCCTCTATTGGGGAAATGAATAATTTCCTCGCTCTTGTAATAAAACAAAACGCGTCCTTGAATTCCGCCACTAAACACACAATATCTCTGGACGAACAGAGAGTGGGGAACGGAGTGTATTAACACTAGGTTCTCTCTGGCTCCTCTCTGTGTGCGGTATACAGCGGGAAGCTGATTTAAGAGGCCAGTCGTGGCGCAGAGGCACTAAGTGTGTATGTAAAACCTGGCTGGTAAGGAATAGTATATTAGAAAAAAGAATATTTTGATTTGAATTGAATTAAAGACTAAAAAATGCCTTTTATTGTTGTTTTCTTATATATATATCTTAAGGATATTAAAACTAAAATTACTAAAAAAACTTTACAGTTAACTTTAAAAAAATACCTTAAAATAATAGCGGTCCATGAGACCGTGTGTCCATGAATATGTCACAATATTTTGATATCCATCGAGCTGTACTGCAAGTCTACAAGTGATCCTAAAGTCAAGGGGTTTACTAGTAATCTCTAACGTGCCCAGGTTGTGTTCCCATCACGCAGCCTGATGCCAGCCAGACCAGCCGGAGGTACTGTATTATTGTATTTTCATCTTAGCTACGTATAACTACTTTTCAGGACGACACAATTCTTATAAGTGGATTAGATTCAGTTTCTTAGACGTTCTTACATAGATTCTTATATACATACTTACTCGTACGTCGTTACAAGTCAGTCTAATAAAAGCGTGTTAAAATGAGCACAATCATGCGACTGTAAAAGCGACAGGTTGTGGGTTCGATTTCCACTCGAAGAAATGCAATATTTAATATTTTCATTGCCTCGCTCTGTTAACGAGTTAAAGCGGAGCGTCGAGTTGCGCCATTCAACATTCAATACCTTCAGCTTTCGGGGGAAAGTGGTTAACAAAAGTATGTTACTGGGAACAGAGTGTCTTAACACTAGTTCCCCAGGTTCCTTCTGCCTACCCTACTATGGACGGAATACAGCGTGAAGCCATAAAAAAAGTACTTTGTAACCGAGTATTCCGCGGCCATAAGGCTGAGTCTACATCGCCAGAAGCTGTATATGTGGTAATTAAAGCAAATACTGCCTACAAGTGGAAAACTTTCAATTGAACTCTCTAAAGTTAATGCAAATATATTTAGTGACTTCCTATATGGTGGTGGTGACGTATTTTGTACGAAAATAATTGCATTGAAAATGGAAAATGGAGTGTCTCAATTGTCCGTAAACACGACTTCTGCGAGTTCGATTGTCACTCGAGGGAATAAATTATTGTCATTAGTTCTCTCAGATAACGTAAAAAGCATGGTACTGAGTTCAGCTAATTAACACGCAATGTCACGAAATGAAATTTCTGATTCATGCGGAATACAAAAAAAAAGAAATACTATTTTTTAGTTATAGATACTATTTAGAATGAAAAAGATATTCATATTTTATTTATCTTACTTCTTTTGCTACACTTATAAGTATATCTTTAACTTGACATAAGGAAAAATACTAATAATTTAACTTTGAGGCCAGTCGTGGCGCAAGGGCACAAGCGTGCGACTGTAAACATAGCAGGTTGAGGGTTCGATTTCCACACGAGTAACAAGGCAAAGCGCGGCGTTGAGTTCCACCGAATGCCACGGAATTCGGCGGAAAGTGGGGAACGGAAACGGAGTGTTATAACACTAGGTTCCCCCTGCCTACCCTGCTATGTGCAGGATGCAGAGTGAAGCTAATAAAATAACCAGTACAAGCACGAGTCGGACTCGCCCACCAATGTTCCGTACAATAATTGGAGGTCTCGAGCTTTTTTGAAATTGAAGCTTAGCTTAGCCAGAACCCTTTCATTTGATACTTGAATGAACTAGCGGCTCAAATTTTGCCTTTTGTAAGGCTATTATTTTTTAAGGATTTAATCACAAATGGATAGTTTTCAGATTTTCTACCTGTATCTACAGGTAGAAAATCTGAAAACTATCTGCTAAATTTCTAGCTGCTAAATTTCATAATTCTAGGTTAACTGGAAGTACACTATTAATTTTTATTCCCGAGAATTTAAGTAAATGTAGAAACACGTTTTTTTTTCAGAAAATCAAGAGACCGTAGATTTGTGTATATGGTTTGAATTTTGAACTCGATATCTCCAAGCTTTACTGAGATAAAGGCTCTTGACAGACAGACAGAGAGTAAAGTGATCTTATAAGGATTCCTTTTGTCCTTAAAACGTACGGAACCCTAAAAATAACTTTTGTCATCGCTTACCACCACTTTGTATTTCCAGAGTGGGGAAATTAATATAATTTAAATTCAAATTATTTTCCCCCATTAAGGGATCGAATACGCAACCAACGCGTTTTTAATCAGAAGACACCGCCACGACAATACATGAATAAAGTTAATTATTTAAAAAAATATCTATAATATTCTAACTGCTTTCTATACAAAAAGCCTCGAAGTTTTCAAATTATTTTCTTTTTTCCTTTAATTTTTTTTTTTTATTTTAAATAAAAACACGTGATCAAAACAAAACTTACTTTCAGATTAACTAGAAGTTTATGTGCTCTGGTGTCAAGACAAAGCGCGGCGTGCGTTGATTTACGCCGCTCAATGCATCCAGAATTCGACGGAAAGTGGGGAACGGAGTGTCTTAACACTTCGGTTCCCTCTGTCTTCCCTGCTGTGTGTAGGGTACAGCGTAAAGCTGATTTATTTACTTTTTATGTAACTAGCTACAACACAATTACACCAGTTGTAACACCGACCTCAACATAGCGCGATCTGGCCTCGCGCGTCCCATGCCGATACAACTAGACGTGACGCCTCGTGCGACCAACGATTTGTAGCACAAAACAAAACAAAAAAATATAATATATATAAGAATAATGGTGTTAGAAGCAATATTTTAATATGTAAAAGCCGTAATAAATCACTTAGTATTTATGTATGTACGAGTACGTGCGCGTAAATCATGTTTGCCCGCGTGTAGGCCGAGTACTGACTAATGAAATGGTTTTCAACGGACTATTATTCGTATAGAAGAGAACAACATTCGCTCGCTCTCGGCCTTCGTGTTGAAAAAGACGGCGCTTTATAGATACAATTACTTTTAACGGATTAATGTTTTGTTATAGCGTGGAGATTTATTTGTGATTTTTTTTATATTAAATAAAAATAAAATCATCAGTTACACGCTGTATCCCGCACACAGCAGGGTAGGCACAGGGAACCTAGTGTTAAGACACTCCATTCCCCACTTTCTGCGAAATTCTGGAGGTATTGCGTGTTGAGTGGCAGAACTCAACGCCACGCTTTGCCTCGACACCAGAGCGAAGAAATGAAAATATATATTTAAGTAAATATTTCATCTCCTCGAGTGGGGATCGAACCCACAACCAGTCGGTTTTACAGTCACACTTTGTGCCGCTGCGCCACGACTGGCCTCAATTTTATATTAAAATCTTTAATAGTTCTTTTTTTTATGGAAAAGACAAGGCAAACGGGCGTTCGGGTCGCCTGATGGTAAGTGATCACCGCCGCCCACGACTCCGTGCAACAGCAGAGGAGCTACAGGTGCGTTGCCTGCCTGTAAGGTGGGTTGGGCACCGGAGCCCGGCATTACCTGATGCGAAACGCAGTGGCATAAAGCCACTACTTCACGCCAGTTGTAAATGCCGGGGGTGGTAATGATCCGGTCGAGTCTGCCCATGCGTGTTGCCATTGCTGGCGACGTGACTCTACCACACGCACTTTAGTCGCCTCTTACGACACCACCAATACCAAGATGATCCTATTCTAGGCCGGGATCACACGGCATGTAAGTAGTGTAGTGTAGTTCGAGGCAATATATAAATTTAAAGTAAATACGACGGTTGTGCATTCGATTCCCACTTGTGGTAATGAGTTATTATCATCTCACCGCTAGTCCCGAAAACTGAACGGAGCTTCTTAGCACCCAGTTCCCTCTGCCTACTCTATATGCGGGATATAGAGTAAAGCTATAATTTAGTCTTTACTTTATATGTATATAAGTAAAATAATAATCTAGGTTAAGCTTTCCATTGTGAGTATTATTTTATTGTGTTTACGACTCTACAGTATTTGATGTCTTATTCAAGATTCAAGTAAACACATCTTATTTATATTACACACATAAGAGGAGACGGCGAAGTGCTCAATAATAAAAATAATAAGCTGTATACAGTTTTGTCTTTTTTTTCGTTATCTTCAAGGTTTTTTTCTTAACCATTTATCATTTATATTTATATTATCTATATACTATAAAAAAAATATAAAAGCATACTCAACATGCAATGTCTCCAAAATGCCGGCTGAAAGTGGGGAACGGAGTGTCCTAACACTAGGTTCCCTGCCTACTGCCTACCCTGCTGTGTGCGAGATCAGATTTAGCGTGAAGCTGATTTATTTATTTTAAGTATAAAAGCAGGTTTTAAGTGATATTGTGTTTCACGCTGTGCCGTGCCGTGCCACATTACGTGTTGAATGGCGGAATTCAGCATCGCGTTTCGTCTTCTTTTTAACAGAGCCTGTAAATGAAAGTTATTCATTCTCCTGAGTATGAAGCGAAACCACAACGAATGAGTTTACAGTTACCCGCTGTGCCGCTGCGCCCGCGCCTCCACTAAGACTTTATACTCGTAAGTAATTTTAACACTAACTAAATAAATAAATTGTACCTAATAAATGTCACTCCGATTTTGATTGTTTCCCTTTTCCAACGCCAAGAGAAAGTGACCGACTACTGTACTTTATTCCAAATAACAAAATTTAAATAAAACAACATATTAAAAATTATTTCAAAATTTTATAAAACGGGACTCGAACCCAATGCTATCGCGTATTCAATTAGGCACTTCTTTTCACTACACTAGCAACTTTGTATACCTACCTAATTTGCTGGTAGTCATTTTGCTCATTCGCTTAGTATGAAAGTTTAGGGTCGAGGAAGTAATAAGTACGGTAAATTAAGCTTGGGACCGATTAATACGTTTACAATTCACGTTTACGTCGACTAAATCGGTTTGACGCGCCTTCTCTGTATGTAATATATATCAGTGAATCTTGAATCTAGTAATCAGTAGGCCGTAGGTTTGATTCCTACTCAGAATAGATATTTGTGTAATGAGTAAATATTTGTGTATTTAAGTTGATTTTTGTAAATTAACTAATTTGCACCTTATGCATAACTAAACGCTGTGCTAGTTTAAAATCTAGGTAGTTTTTAACTAGTTTAAAAGATAATTGAGATGACATGAATATAAATTAGTTAAATCGATTACTCCATTTATTTTTCAAATTAAAGAAGTAGCTTTATAAATACCAAAAAAAAATCTGGTTCACGCTGTATCCCGCATACAGCAAGGTTGGCAGAGAAGACACTGCGTTCCCCACTTTTTACCGAATTCTGGAGGCATTGCATTTAAGGTGGCAGAACTGAACTGGGTGGAAGAGAATATATTTTAAAACAGGCTAACACGAGTTTAAGTCCCGTTACGTTCAAATTTTTAGACGTTTTCTAATTTTTTTTTTTTTCATCCTTCGTGTGTATAATAACACTCTAAGCATTTTAAAAACCAAATGTTTTATTTTCATAATAAAATGTAAACACATGAATATCAAAAAATATTATGGAAAATTAATGTATTTCAGAATATTCGTTAATTACAGATAAGCTTAAATAAATTAATATTGATTTTTTAAGATAACATTATCATTTTACTATCGGTTTCTGCAAATATTGGTAAGAATGCGAGGTCACGTGTTTTCTACTCAAATATGCAACACATGAAGTATTAAGAATTATATTTTAGTCTTAAAACGTTTTTCCGGAACTAGTCATAGGTAAGTAAGTCTTAGTTGTGTAAAAAAGTATTTATTTTATATAATAATCTTACAAAGAAGAATTTGTTTGGTTGAATGTGATAATCTCGGAAACAACTGATTAGATCTTAAATTCTTTTTGTGATGATGTGGATTGCTCATTTATCGAGAGAGGCTATAAGCCATAATTACTCGTCACTTAATTTTAGGTTTTTTCTCAGCTTCATGCTTTATCCCGAATGTAGCAGGGTAGGCAGAGGGAGCCTAGTGCTTAGGTACTCCGCTTTCCACTTTTGGCCAAATTCAGGAGGTATTGGGTGTTGAGAGGCGGTTCTTAACGCCGCGCTTTACCTCGACACAAGGGCGAAGAAATGAAAATATTAAATATTCCATTTCCTCGATTAGGAATCAAACCTACAACCTGTCGTGTTTACAGTCAAACGCTTTTGCCCCTGCGCCATAACTGGCCTCAAAAATAATTTGAAAAAATATTTTTTTTAGATTAGTATATAAAATATATTGTTTTAAACTATTTAAACAAGTAATATGGCCAGTTAAAGCAAAAACTTCCTTCAAAAACTTCGATGCGAGTGATATTTAAATGATCTATATAAACATAATTTTTTTTTTACTCTCTTAAATAAACAAGAAACAAAAAGAAAAAATACTTACAATATTATCCTGCTTTCCAATAGTACAAGATACAAAAGTTAAAACAAATCACTATCACTAAATAATTTAAACTTTTAGTTTATAATAATCATTTCAAAATATAGAATTTAAACAAAATTCGAAAAATCAATAACTTATCTATATAATATTTGCTACAGAAATCCAAATCGAGTAAAGTTTCTACACTGGAGTTACAACAGAACACACGTCTACACAGTCAGAGCGCGACGCGCGAACTGATTGTGGAATGTAGACGCGAAGTTCGTAGAGGTCTCGTAGCGACGCGTCGTAGCGTCCCGTAGCATATTTTCTGTTATCTCTATATACAATATATGTATATAAAAAACTCAGGACTCTGTTAGCACTGAAACGGCTTGTCCGATTTTTTTATGAAATTCTGTAGTATAGTAGTAGGTCTGAGAATCGGTCGTAGTCTATTTTTCATACATCTTAATGCCAGGGGTGGTCCACTCCACCTTAAAAATTATCTTTATTTATTGGACATTTTTTTTGTATTTTTTTATGATGAGCCATTAAAAAATACATATTTTAATAACCATATTAGTAATTGAATACTTTAATACAGGTCAAACCTTGATCAATTATATTATTCACTACTTGTTTAAGTTGTACGAATATTTACATATTTAATATTATTTAAGTGTATTTAGGGGTAATTGATTAACTGTTTTATTAATTTATACTTTCATACACTTGATTAATCGGAATTGAAGTCTTTTTGGATTTTATTTGATTTTACTCATAAAAATGTAACTATTTATTTAATATTGTATTTACAAAAGAATAGTACAGCATTTATAAAGAAAAAAGATCACCTCAAAAAATTCTTAGTAACCGTGTGCTGTATTTTCAATACACGAATGCTATAAAAATAATCTTGGAAAACGTGTTTCATTTGAAACAATATTTTTATTAAAGTTATATATACAATATATATATATATATATATATAACATGTGACTGCCGTGGTGCACAGCGTCTGTCTGTAAACGCGTTGGTTTTGGAGTAGATTCACTTCCGAGGGGAATTAATTATTCTCATTTCTCCACTGTAGTAACAAAACAAAGCAGTGTCTCGAACTCGAACAGAGTGTGTTAACACTGTGTTCCTTCTGATTGCCCTACTCTCTGCAAGATACCACGATAAACAAACAGAGTAATTCATAACAATTCACTATTATCATATGAAATAAAGCAATTTGAAAGGAGTTCCAGATAAAACATAATAACATGTAAGAGGTACGTGAGCGTTGATCGCACAATGCAAGTCTCGTTTCTTTCTTCAATCTATGCAAATTCTGTTTATTTCGGTATTCACAACACGCGCCCGACATTTTACATTGAACTTCGTTCTTTTCATTATATTTTATTATGTTTTATTTTATTTTATTTGTATTTGCTTTTTTAAGAATATTGTGAAATGTCACTTTCAATTACTTAAAAAATAAAATAAATCAGCTTCACGCTGTATCCCACACACAGCAGGGTAGGCAGAGGGAACCTAGTGTTAAGACACTCCGTTCCCCATTTTCTGACGAATTCTGGAGGCATTGCGTGTTGAGGGGCAGAACTCAACGCCGCGCTTTGCCTCGGCACCAATCAGTGCAAAGAAAAGGAAACTGTTCGTAGCGCAGGCGCACTGGTTATGGGTTCGATCCTCACTCGAGGAGACGAAATATTTATTTACTTAAAAAATAACAACGTTTATTAAAATATACATACATATATATAGTAATAATAGTAGGTTTTACGTACACCTTCGCCCGCGTGTTCAAATGGAAATAACCAACGGTTGTGCCACACACGCCAAATTGTCACTGCCCGAGGTGACTGACCGCAGCTCAGGCACTGTGGGTTCTTTTCGCTTCATACATTGGAATGATTATATATATATAGGCTGGAGCATTCCTCCAAAAATTGTATTTAATATATTTTTCTATCCTGAATTTAGCTCGTTTAACCAAACTGTTCAGTTTTATAATATTTTTGTTCCGCCAAATTTTCGAGATATTGCAGAATGTTATGAACACAGAACACATTTTTAAATTTTATTAACACACTTAGAAGAGCAAAATATTTAAAAACAAACAAAAAAATTAACGTAGCAGGATTGAAACCCGCGCCTTTTTGAATCAGCTCGCTAGCCAATTAAACAAAGCCGCCAGCCAGCGCATTCCTATCGTATAATATTTTCAAGTTCAAACCCCTAATCGGGATCGAACCCACAAGCATCGCAAGTAGAATCAGACAATTTTCCATGCCATTATAAAGGGTAAATTAGTAATATTTCTGTATGTGACTCTTTTCTCCGCAACTCCGGTGAGAATTGCCGTCCGGTGACCAAATTATAGGAGCACATAATAACACGTCTACCGAGAGCGTGTCGCTCTATGTAATAATGAAATATACATATACTTACAACCACATGTAGTCTACAATATTTTGTTTCTAAGCAGAATATGAATTAAAAGTTTTATAGCAAATTTATGCACTTTAACGATTATATTTGTATGGGTTCGCTTGCCGCCCGTGGGAATTATTCTTGTCGGCCGGTTTTGGTAAGAGGACCTTGATTCCCACCACCCAAAGCGATGATTAAAAAAAATTAACGAAAAATAGAGAACGGAGTGTCTCAGCTCTGCCTCAGTTCTGTTATATGAGAGATACAGCGTGAAGGTAAATAATAATTTTAACAAGAAATGTAGATTTCAATCGTGTGCATTTTTTTAATATTGTATAAATGTTGAAGTGATTTATCACTAGTTCCCTTCTACTTTTCTCATAAAGTAAATTTCACGATCGAATTCACTACCTTCTTTTTGCCGCCTAGCAGGGTAGTCTTATGACACTTCCTTTCTCATTTTTTGCCCAATTTTTAAATATTTCGTCCACAGCAAAATGAAATAAAGTGAAATAAAACCCAACGCTGCGCTTTGTCTATTACAGAGAGGTAATGGTAATGGGGTTTCAAACTCACGAGCAAATTGATTGATCTTTATACTTATAAATATTTTATTTCTCTAAATATTTTATAATAGCCATAAAGCCGAGAGTATTTCATTCCTTATTAGCAGTACTCGCTCGAACAGAGCGTTCCAACAAATTGATTACTTAACTTGTTTGCTCAAGTCAACTCTCTTAGTTTCCAATTCATTTTTACATAGATTTGATCCTGTTACTTATTAAAATATTAACAACTAAATAATATACATCTAACTATTATATCTATATCTAGGAGGCCACTTGTGGCGCACGGACGCAGGGTGTGAGTATAAACGCGACAGTTTGTGGGTTTGCGGTTCCCTTTCGAGGAAATGTTTAACATTTCGTTGCCTCGCCTCTGTTAATAAGGCAAAGCGCGGCGTTGAATTCCGCCACTCAACACGCAATACCTTCAAAATTCGGCGGAAAGTGGGAAATGGAAGTGTCATGATGGGAGTAAAGTGTCTTAACACTAGGTTTCCAGAGTCCCTCTGTTTACCCTGCTATGTGCGAAATACAGCGTAAAGCAAAAAAAAAACAATAAAATTTTTCAAATAATACATAAAAACAGTTAGATTATACTGAACCACAATAAAAAGTTAGGAGATACTTATAATATAGCAAATTTATTAAAATGAATCCGCTACAAAGTCATAAAGCCGCCAATTGTTAGTATTCAAATGTCGTAAACACTTTGATTGACGCAGATCTAACACAGCTCTTGATAATATTTTTATGGTTTTTTGTTCTATAAAAAATGTTATTTACATTATTAGCTTGTTGTTGTGTATCTTAGAAATGTATAAGGAAAGTGGCTATTAGCGGTAAATTGTGAATTGTGGTGAAATGTCGTAAATAATTATGAAATAGTCTAGTCTGAATGTAAGCGCAACAAGCAAGCAAAAGGTCGTTGTTTCGATTCCCACTCTCTGTATTTTTTTTATTTTCTCGCTCTGGTAACAAAACAAGGCGCTGCGTTGAGTTCCGCCATGTCTCGAAAACTTGATGGGTAGGGAAAGAAGTCTAAGCACAATGTTCCTTGTTTCCACCCTGATATATATATACGGGATAAAGAAAAGCAGAATTGATTTGAAATATAATGATTCCAAGTTTGTGTCAAACATTTGTTATGAATTATTTAACTAAATCTTAAGTTGAAATTTGAAATTTCCCTTAAAAGGTAGTAGGTACTATCTAATTTAATATACTCATTGAATCTCAAGTGTCGTTCAGCGACACGCCATTACTGCTCATAATGCCTTTATGCAAGTAACACTGTTTCTAAATAGCTAATAAGAAATCTTAAAACATTTTTAGTCTACTTAATGGCTCAGAAACGACGTTTCTTTAGACTTTAGACGGTTTCGTTGTAATGTAATGTATAATTTAATAGATTGGATATTTAGGTATCCTCGTTGAAACGAAAAACTTCTAGTAAATTAGCATAACTCGGTGATTATGAAGGTTTACTTTGTTTTTTTCTAGTTTTTTATCTTTAAGCTAGCTGAGTAACTGCGTTCAAAAATGATAAATAATTAATATACAATTTTTGACTTATTGAAATTTATCAAGTAACCGGAGCACAAATATTTTGATATCTTAAAGCATTTTTCGAATGGTTTTTGAAATCACAACTATCGTGTATCATGCACATGCTATAAATACATTAAACTAAAAATGATAAATACATTGCACAAAACAACCATATTCCAACAGGTATATATATATAATAAGTACCCATAGTGAATTGAACATTGATGGAGGTTTGTGGGTTTGTTTCTTCGCTCTGGTGTCGGGGCAAAGCGCGGCGTTGAGTTTCGCTACTCAACACACAATGCCTACAGAATTCGGCGGAAAGAGGGAAACGGAGTGTCTTAACAATAGGTTCCGTTTGCCTACCCTGCTGATACAGCGTGAAGCTGATTTAATATTTTTTTTTATTTAGTGTATCTGACTACTTTATATGTTTAAATTAGAACATAGATTAATTGCACATTTTACATTGTAAGAAAAAATATTTCATTAAATCTAATTAGAAAAGTTTCATAATTAAATTAAGTAGAGCTTTTGAGCTCAAAGCTTAAAGCCTGATTAAGAATATTAAATATTAATAGCTACAAATTGTTAGATTAAAAAGAACACTTGAACTATTTGTATTAATGTAGATACATTAAAATTATTTTAACATTTTTGCATAATTCTTACTCTGGAATTTGAAATTTGTATAAAATGAAATGAAAATAAGAACCGAAAGGCCGTCGTGACGCCGCCAAAATCAAAACATGATGCGACAACACTCGATGTCTCCAAAATTGGGCGGAAAGTGGGATACGAAGTGACGTAACCCTGATATATGCGGCATACGTGCGTGAAACTAAAACAACACTAATTTATTTACACAGAGTGTTGAACACATTTTCTTTGGATGAATATTGGAGATCAAGTCATGTACGGTGTACGATACATATGACTACGTCTAGTGTCTTTAAAAATGAAAATAGAAAAAGGTGTAATATACCTACTTATTTATGTAAAGCAAATAAAATTTATAGAGGTCATCATGGAACAGCGAACAGTACAGTACGAGTACCACTCGGGGGAATGATTATATCTTTAAATGATTTTCATCACCTCGCTCTAGATAAAGAGCGGCGTTAAGTTTCACTAATCAATACGCAATGTCACGAGAATGAGGTGGAAAGTTGGGAAGCGGAGTGTCTTAAGCTTATACCGACTGCTATACGCGGGAGATGCGTGAAGAGACATCTACCTACATACAACTGTAACATGTACACATTGCAATTGGAATGCAATACGAGTTAACAATCTCGTACATATTCACGCGGCTAGCCGCCGTCGTCCGTCCGTCCGTGACCTCTGTTGAGTATTGACCCACTTGCATGCAGTAATAAACTCTGATCAAAACAACTGTCCATTACTATTGAAGTCGTGATGTGATGAGTTTTCCATCAATTAGTATGTAATGTTAGTGCCTGAATCGGTAAAGAAAATACGCTTGGAATGACGCTGGAGATGAAGGTCTCTTGTAGTGGAAAATGGAGAACATAGTCACTAAATCCAATCTAGTACTGCTGCAGCAATATTGCACCTTCGTAACATGTCGAATGCTAATTCATAACTGTTGTGTGGAACTAAATGTAATGTCTTAATTTTATTCGTTACTTGGCTTTTTAGGGTTCCGTAACTCAAAAGTTACAACGGAACCCTATAAGGATCATTTTGTTGTCATTTTGTCCGTCTGTCAAGACCGTTTATCTCGTTATCACGTGGAGTTATCAAGCAGAAATAAATATCAAATATTCCGGTATATAGTTCTTTGAAAGACACTTCCGGTGGACCCACAGTTATGATATTTGGCACGAAGAAAAAAAAATACAAAAAAAAACGAGTACATACGCCCCAAATTAAGCTCTGTAAACTTTTATCGGTTGTACTTCCCGTTGATCTACATACAATCGTAAAATTAGTACGCAAGCCTCGGTGGACAAGTCCAACTCGCACTTATCGGTTTTTTTATAACAATAATAATATTTGGTTGATAATCGTTAATATCTCCATTTCCCCGAATTCTAAACATGACGATATTATACATATATATATATATATATATATTTTATAGCTTCACGCTGCGCCCTCCATATAGCAGGGAAATTACGTATTGATTGGCGAACCAGGCTGTCATACCAGGCAGAAGAAATAAAAATTTCCCCCACTGGGAATTTTTCACCGAGATTTGCCTCAACACCAGATCGAAGAAAGGGAAAAATTTAAATAAATATTTCATTTCTTCGAGTGGGGATTGAACCTAGCATACAATCAGTAGCGTTTACAGTGACACTTTATGCCCCTGTGCCACGGCTGGTCTCTAATATATCGTATTGTGTTAGTTAATATATTAAATTGTATATTTATCAAGAATAACCCCTTATTTTAACGCAAACAAAGCAATAAATATCAATTAATCTTCTAATTATTCATGTTGAGTGGACGGCGGACGGCGGACTGGTGAGGTATCGCGGCCGGTCTCACTGACCGCAGTAAATTTGAAACTGTCAATACACAAGATGAGGCTTAAGATTGCGCATTAGAGACGAATGTTAATGGATTCAATGGAGATTGTAATTTATATTGTACTAGCTGCTGCATGCGGCTTCGACCGCGCGGTCGAGTGGAAGTAATTGTTTATGTATAACATTATATTATAAAATTGCATGTTGTTGTCGAAATTCAAACATTTTTTTCTATATATTATTTTGCCTTCTCCACTTTCCTTCATTTTTTCTTTTTTTTAAAAAAAAAAAGGACAGTGGGGAAGGTCAAATTAGCTGAGCACGTTTTTCTTTACGCTTTGACATTCTCGCCAGTACCTGTCATTCTCTATATCAGTGGCAGGGGAACCCCAATTTTTATATATTTTTTTGTATGTAGTTATGTAGTATGTGTCGTATGTAGGTATGTATAAAATAAATATACAATAAAAGCTCCTATACAAACAAGGTCACATTTATAAAAATAATATTGATTCATAATTGGACTGATTGTAGACGAGGACATGTCAATTCGAACAACAAGTATATCTAGTACTGTTAAAAGCAGGGTAGTTTATAATTAAAAAGGTGCGGCAGGTGTTCTAAGTTATCTATAGGTGTACCTATAGATAACTTAGAACACAGTTAATGCAATAAATCTGAAGAGTTTGTTTTGTTAAACGTGCTAAACTCAGAAAGTGCTGCTTCGAATGGAAAATTTCGTTTTGTATTGAATAGCCACGTTAATTCGATTCGAGTCGATTTCAAAATCATTGTTTTTGGTTCAATTAAGTTATTATATACTAACACCAACAACATTTTTGGAATATATCTTCTATCTAAACACCGATGTGTTACGAACTATTATAAATAAGTATAGATATACATATACTATAGCATTTTCTCCTAATATTGCTTACATAAGAGTTGAAAATTGTTACAGTCGTTAAGCTTATTTGTTTAGTTTCTAGTGAACAGTTCCGAAATGAATTGTCTGTAAGACGTTTGTTTTGTATAATAAATTACTCTCTTTTAGCTTATTGAGGCTGTCGCGTCGTGGGACAGTAGAATAGGGTCTTGCTTTAAATACTCCTTTAGGCGAACTCGAGGAGTTTTGGAAAAGTGTCAGGGACGTTCTAGGTTGTATTAGAAGAAATTAAAAATATTAGAGGAAAGTCACGTAAAAAGCATGAGGACTCTCCGGAGGACATGTATAAAGAGGTTGACGACAGTGGACGAGGCGGAAGAGGCACATAGATACCGTAGCGTTTGGCGCCCCGTTCTCTCTGACTACCCCGTCTCCCGCTAGGGATCAGGCGTGAAGTTAAGTTAAGTTAAGTTACAAGTCTAATTGGCGGTTGGTATCTAATAACGTAAAAGAACCAAAAATAATGATTTTTAAAATTATTGTCTGCCTATTTGTCTCTATGCATGTGCGCTTGTTCACGCTTATCTCAGTTCCGCTTTAATCGATTTAATTGAAGTTTTCGCTATTGTATTTTGGTAAGCTTCCCTATTTTTTTGTGTTTATTTCATTAATAAATAAAAAACCTTATATCAATACAGAGTATTTCGTTTGGCTAAATTGCTATAATTTTTTTTATTGTAATGGCTGAAACTTAAATTTTGATATTTGCTTTAAAACAATAGTGAAAATGCACTAAATCGGTTATGCCGATTCTGAGATTAGTGGGGACAGACGCACTCACAAACAAATAAAGATACAAAAATGAATGATTAAAAAAAAGTTTACTCGTATCTTCTATATACAAAGACAAGTTACATTTTTATTAGAAATACATATAGATATACCTACATATATAATATACCTACATATAAATATATTTTTTTATCAGAGTGGTCAAAAGCGATATCTTAAGTTTTAATTCAATTTGAAGATTAATAGACTGAGTTCTCCGATCTGAGGCCCCACTTTAAAGTTAGTAAGTACGCATACAGTCTTAATTACATATTAGACTATTAATTCTCAAAATTTCAGCTTTGCTAAAATGACGTAGGTCTGGGGACCCTAGGATCTTGGGCTATAAAGAATGTCGGAGCTAGGGCGGTAAGTAGATAATGGGCATCTATTTATTATGTAAAATTTTAAATACTTATATTAACGTACAAATATTAACAATTGTAATGAAACCAACTTTAAGAAACTACAATTAACACTATAAACTTATTATCGACCAAAATGTTCTGATCAAACTCTTGCATCTTTATTGTAACAGAAAACTAAACGCTAAGTAGTTTCGACGTTGTTAAATATTCTTGCTTGTCTCGAAATTGTTAAAGCTATTTTAATACACGAACTACACCTACACGCCCAAGTTCAACTAAGTATGTTCACTGTATATTGCATATTGTATACAAGCTAGCACGTGCTTGTTATGAATGTTAAATAGTATCAATGCTCTAAGTGATTTTAACTTTAATCAATCTAAACAAGCTGTCGTTTATGTTGAGAAAAACTAAAAATCCCACTTTTCCGCAGCACGTGGTAGGTAGAAGGTGTACCTGCTAGAAGTGCTATCGATGATACTGTATTATTTTATTGCTCTAAACTACGTATAATTATCGTCGTATCGTGATGTTGTATCTATATACAGCAGAGGGAGCCTAGTGTATGCATTGCGTGCTGAGTGGCGGAACTAAACGCCGCGCTTTTGCCTTGACACCAGAGCGAAGAGATGAAAATATAAATGTAAATAAATATTTCACTTCCTCGAGTGGCGATCGAACCCACAATACAATGCAAACAATACGTGGGTTGCGGTCGTAAACAGAGCAATGAATTATTTTAATTTTACATTTTATCGAAAAGTATACGTCCAATTTACATGATTAAATATTAAAGCTAAAGCTTACCTTCATAAAATTTCCTTATTAATGACGTAAGTTTCAATATCTTCGGTAGATTGCCTTTCTTTTTTTTTAAGGCAGTCTAAAAATACCTGGACTTTCTTAGGAATTTAATATCTAGATAATTATCTCTAGCTATAAGCCTTATTTAAGTAGCAGACAAATATAAAACTGTTGATTAGCTGAAAATAATGAAAAAGTTAAAAAAGTACGGACCACGTGTCTGTAGTGTTTAGTTAAAATTATTAAAAAAAAATAAAAAATATCTTTGGTAAATAAACAACGTTGAAATATCACCTTGCGATTTTCATGTATTTTTTGTTACAAAATACTTTATTGTGATTTATTTATACAAGCATATGGTGGAGCTATATGATGCAGCAGACTCTATTTTAGAACTAATAAAACTAAATGTTTTTGCTTTTGAGAAATGAATGCTGTGCAGATGCGATCTCTTCGTAGGATATGCGGAGTCAGCTTAGCTGATCGAATCCGCAATGAAGAGGTACACAGAATGGCAGGTACTAGCGAGAATTGTAACTGATATCCCAAACACTTTTGGAAATATTATTTAATAAATAATGCCTTGGCTCGTGATGTGTCTAGTAGTTAGAACCCTTTATAGTTGTGGTAGTGAAGAACCCAAAATCTTTTAGAGATTCAGAGGTAACAGTATTAAGAGTTTTATATTATGTCATTAGAAGGTATTGCTTTAATAAGATATTTGCCATCAGAAGTTGTTCTTGTGTCAGTTATGTAGATAACTGGAAACTCGCCAATATGACATTGTCATAACTCGAAGCTCGTCCAAAGATAAGCCAAGAGCGCGTCTTATCTTCCTCTCCATTATAACTGCGAACTAGTTATAATAAAAGGAAGAAAGAGTACGGGCACCGCCCCGCCCCTACACCGTGAGTTCCGACCAGACCGCAGCTTTACAGTCATCGTTGAACCCTCCGAGACGTTTGTGTGTGATCTTTCCGAAGGTACTTGTTACGCTTGTTTATATTAAGATTGTATTAGAATAGTGATTCGTGATGTTGATTGATTTGTGAGATCAATATCAGTCGTTGGAACGAACGCACTACCGCAAGGCGGCCGATATGTTAAATAAACGCACGGCACACACCTCACATTCGTGTCTGTACCGTAGACGGACACTACTACATACACCAGAGTTCCAGGACATAAAATAGCACCACACACCCGTATGAGACAGGCGGACACTACTACATACACCGGAGCTGGGACATAAAATAGCACCACACACCTACTGGTCCTATACCAAGTCGTAGAAGTGGTACACAATATATCAATGACCAACGCCATACAAGCATAGCTTACGTATCACGAGCGTACTGCGAGACGGCATCAGCCACGACATAGTTAATGTTGCTATAACAGTTCGCATAAGCCCATCACGTCAGCCTTCGCGACGTCAAGCAACATTCAATATTATAATAATGGTCAAAGATTACTTTGAACCACAATATGTGTCGCTCCTACACATATATTGCCTTTATAAGAAATTCGATCCTAAAAGATTGTGCCATTATAGGCTTCGAATTATTATAGTATATTTATAATATACTTGGTACGAGTCTTCATGTGCATCATATTTATTAGTACCGTAGTACTTAAGAGTTCGACTCGACCGCTGCCTTCCAGCATCCCCACCACCTCCTTCCTTTATAGAATGACGGTCGCGACACTCGGGACGACAATACACGAACGCATCTCGATTAATATGATATTAAAAATATATCGTTTTTATTATTCATATTTAACTATGTTATTTATGTATATTGCCATGCATATTTTATTTTATTTATTTATTTATTTTTAACTTATACCCAAGGTACATACTGTTACATTATGTCACGGTGAGAATGAAGAAGAACGTGCTCAGCTGGTTTGGGCACGTCGAACGAATGAGTGATGAAAGAATAGCAAAAAAGATTTATGATGGAAAAGTTAGTGGTAAGAGAGGTAGGGGGAGACCTCGGTTGACCTTCGAAAACACAAAGTACTTCCTTCGCGGTCACGTAAGAAGCATGAGGACCCCCCGGAGGGCATGTATGAAGAGATTTATGACAGTGGACGAGGCGAAAGAGGTATGTAGAGACCGTAGCGCTTGGCGCTCCGGTCTCTCTGACTACCCCGCTAGGGATAGAGCATGAAGCTAAGTTAAGTTAAATTATTAACGTTCTCAAGAGTGTATATAAAAAATATGTGAAATGATCATGGTATGGAAGTATCAAATATATTATATGAATTAAACTTTATTTTATACAAAATAAATGAACTATATGCAATTTTATACATTACAAACACGAATAAAAGAAAAAATGCAATATAACAGCGTTTCTCCTTTTTCCCCTTATCTTTTGTATCGATATTAATGAGACTCAAAAAGTTTAGTATTAATATTATTATTTATGTCGATATACTATCAAATATGGCTTAATTTTTATGGCACATATTATTAGGATATCAGAGACCTGAACGCAACAATTGTGCCGCCATCTTAGTACTGAGTAACCTCTAAAGAATATAATTAGGTATATATTATTGTGAAAGAACAAAAAGAATGTGTGACTTCTCTATAAAATATATATTTCTATATTGTATTAAGACAGCTTTAAGCATTTCATATAAAGGTATAGTAATCATATTTCTATGAGGATATAAATAAATATTTATCAAGGTCGATTATTTAATCATTACATCTGTTTACGTAATAGTAAATTAATTAAATAAAATTGACGAATGTTGACGAATGTTGACGAATGTTGTAAATATAATAAAATTTAAATAAAAACAACTAAGCCGATTTTCGATACTAATACTTAATGTTACATCATTTATATGCCCCCCACTAGCGCCCCCCTCACGTTCTCACTCGCTTGAACAACACAATTATTTATTTACCAAACTGGATTAATTACGTGTTCTACTAACATTACCATTTTAAAGACGACATCTATACACGGAGGACATCATGGCGCAGGGGCACAAGGGTGTGACTGGAAAGTGACGGTTGCGGGCTCGATCCCCATTTGGGGGATTATTTATTAATATATCAATTTCTTCGTCATGGCACCAAGGCAAAAGTGCCACCACTTAACACACAATGCCTCGAAAAAATCGCCGCAAAAAATGGGTAACGGCGTGTGTTGACGCTAGCTGCCCTCTGCCTACCCTGCTTTATAAGGGATACAGCGTAAAGCTGAGATCTATGCATTAGTCAAAAAATCTAAAGTCAAATAATTTTATTCAAAAATGTATTGAGATGCAACTGTCAATATATTAATTTCTTAAAATTTTTGCCTTAACGATTCTTTAGGGCCTAAATTATAGATTGCGCGAATAGCTCGCTTCTGCAAGACAAAAATTGATTTAATACCGACTGCATTACCCCAAAGTAGAATGCCATAGGACATAATACTATTAAAGTAGCTAAAGTAAACAAGACGAGCCGTTTCTTACTTTCCACAAAGTCATATCTCATTTGCTGTACATGGTTAATGGTTACTCAAACTTTTGATAGTGATGTAAAAATGGAATTTGGCGTCGATAAATGCATGTCACTCACACGTGCGCACGCGGATGCACTATCCGCGTGCGCACGTGTGATTCCTGTCCAGAACCCTTAGGTGAGACTTATAAATATCTTGGAATTTTGAAGCATTGAGTATTGATGAACAAAGCAGTCGGTAAAGGAACATTTCTTTGGTCGCCTAAAAAAAGTGCTTCACAGCCTTCTATCTGGTGGCAACAAGGTGCGCGCTTATAATGGTTGGGTTATGCCTCTTCCAGCCTATACTTTTGGCTTTGTAAGATGGACACAGACTGAGTTAGACTCTGTAGATTGCCAAATACGTCAATTGTTGACCGAATGCTCCATCCGCGTTCGTCTGTAATAAAACTGTATATCCCGCGTAGATGCCTCCCGACCCCGCCCTCCCGCGAGGAGGTCGGGGCTTTTTAATGTCAAGATAGACGTGGATACACACAAGGACGTAGTAGCAGTTGACAGATATGCCATATGCCTTTTTCCTTGGGCAAAGAGAACTGGCGTAGGCCTCTAGTAGTTACTACTTCTGATCACATGGCTGTGTGAAAAAGTAGGGAGCTGTATAGTAGATTCCATAGAGCCCTAGTGGACCCAGATATTAATACTGCTGTCTCCTTATCTTGGTTACAGATCGGTGATCTTTTCGGGGAAACTAAAGGTTTTGCTTATACAATTATGGACGTCGTCATTAAGACACGGAAGTACCAGAGACTTATTATGAAAGATTACTATCGATATCTGTCGGGCGTGTCATCGACATGGGCAGACCCTCAGACATATTGTCAGTGGTCCAGATTTTAGTTACTTAAATAATCGTCTTGTGGCTTAATATAAAATGCATGTATTGCAAATTTAACTTTCTTAACACTGTTCTTCTGAAACTTTAAAAGATCTCTATTACTCACGGTCACAACGATAAAAGGTTTTTATAACTAGACACTTTACGAACCCAAATATTAGTCATTATATATTTAAAGGAGTTCGGGAAAATAAAAAGTGGGTCAAATTTTGTGTCATAGGTTTTATTATTCATTTACATATTAACTAATCGACTTAATAAAAGCCTATTTATATATATAAAAGACAATAGAATACATAATTTCACAAACATTAATGAAGCAATAGCTTTAGCGGCCAACCCTGAAACATATACGAGTACTGCAGTCGCCAGCGCTACATCAGAATTCTAATTTCCTCACAACATAAACTGTCCTCATGATTTGGGTCGTCACGTAATTTGCATGGCTGTGAAACATGGCAATGCCCTTCTAAGGGCTAAAAAAGGTTTTGCAAATGCAAATAGGTATTAAGTTTATATTCTACTAAATAATATACTAGGATCCGGGTGGGGCTAAGCAAAGCTATTTTACGTAAAATTTTACGAAAATTTTGCAAATTTTTCTGTTTTGTCCGCACGCGCTGTGTTAGATTAGTCAAAGTTCAATCTGATTGAAAATCTGAAATTAAACTACAGTTTTAACTACTCTATAAAAGCCTAATGTGAAGAAAAAGTGATTTTTTCAAACAAAATAAATAATAAAATCATCGTTTTAAAATAAAACGCCGTTTAGAAAGAATAACGTAAACACACACTAACCTGTCAAAGCGGCAACGTCACATACGCCTCATTCATGAAATCGAGTCGCAGCAACTATCGCAGGTATGTAGCTAACGGCGGCGAAGTGATGTTAAATCAACGCAACACTTAGAAATACACTTTACACACACTCATATTTATCTTTTCATTTCTCCACTTATTTAATAGACAGCTTGATTTTTAACAAAGTATCCCTCTTGTTTTTGAATACAAATATTGCATCTCCGTAACATATTACGTATAGTCTAGGGGGATCTGGTCGGAATATTCTGGGTCGTACGTATAACGTCTAAAAACATTTCGTAACATATAAATTACCGTCAATAAAATCTGGTCCTAGTATTTTATTTCAATGAATGCCAGCCCACACAAATTAAAATTATATCCATTTTAGTTAGAACGTGGAATGTAACTACAACCGACTGAGACGGGACCCATGTAGTCATACCCTCATAGACACACTTTCTATAGAATCGCCTCACTTTCGTCACTTGTACACTTGTACACAAACTGACAGAAATTTCAACGAGCCAACAAATTCGTCTAGCGAAAATCTACTGGGACATCTATTCTAGTAATATAGAAGGTAGGGGTAAATTCAACATACTTAACTTAGTATATAGACTGAGGATGGAATTGGACAAAAATGATTTTAAATAAAACTATTTTAACCGGATTAATCGCGTATATTTTGTTTTTTTATACATTTTTGGAAACCCGACGTTTCGAACACTTTGCAGTAGTCCGTGGTCACGGGTAGACTGAGGTGGCATTTGTCTGTCAGTTGACATAATTATTATATCAAACTACCGCCAACGATTTCTT
>DWMY01000475.1:0-24511 GCA_018249775.1 Heliconius hecalesia formosus
AACAATAATGTATATTGAGGATTAATTGAGGCCAGTCGTGGCGCAGCGGCACGAAGTGTGACTCTAAAACCGACTGGTTGTTGGTTTGATCCCCACTCGAGGAGATGAAATATTTACTTAAATTTATATTTCCATTTCTTCGCACTGGTGTCGAGGCTAAGCGAGGCGTTGAGTTCTGCCACTCAACACGCAATATCTCCAGAATTCGGCAGAAAGTGGGCAACGGAGTGTCTTAAAACTAGGTTCCCTCTGCTTACCCTGCTGTGAGCGGGATACAGCGTGAAGCTGATTATTAATGTATATTATACAAGAGATAAGAAGACAAAGCCATGTGTTTCGACTAGTTACATTACAAAATAGTTTAACAATTCAACTGTTAACATAACATTTAAGTAACTATAGCGACCTTTACATTTTATGACAATCTAAATTCTTAGCCATATGAGGCCTTGCAGTAGTGAGCGGGCGCGCTGAACTAGGTTAATTAATATTAACCTGTATAATATGCGGGCCACAATGTGTCGTTTCCGTCATTTTTTACATATTTTTTGCTATAAATAATCGATTTTGTATTACTTATTTATTTTGTGGAGTAATTTTGTATGTAAAAATTATATTTTTTAACATTGATTGATTTATTAATGTTTTTTTAATTGATTGGTTGGTTGGTTGTCTTAGGAAAAAAAAGGTTTTGACATTGGTTTCCAGTATCATTGAACGTCAACTATAGTTGAACAGCGAATTATTATTTTAAATTTTACGCTGACTTTTTTATTCTGGAACCTGGGAACCTAGTTGTGAAGACACTCCGTTTACATTAAGAGACTTCCGTTCCCCACTAAGCCCACTTTACGCCGAATACTGGCAGCATTAACGCCGCGCTTTGTCTTGTTACCAGAGCGAGTAATTGGAAATATTAAATACTTAATTTTCTTGAGTGGGAATCAAACCCACGTCCATCCACGACTGGCCTTGTTGAATCGAATAATTGAGTCACTTAAAATGTTAAATCAGCAGTCGACGCCGGCCCAATTTAAAGATGGCAATCCTACGTGGCAGTGATTAAACTAATACCAATAGGTATTGTGTGTTGTTCGGTGCTGGTTCTGAGGGTGTTTATATTAAAACTATAAAATTTAAATATAATTTACAACATTTAGAAACGTATAATTAATAAAAAAAAGTCTTTAACGTACAGAGACTCAAGATCGCGTCTCTTGGAAACTAAGATGTTTGAAATGGAGGGAAACGGAATTATTAATTATTTTTATCAATTAACGTCTATTGTATATTATTGTACCGGATAATTATATAACCGCGGGCCAGATAATTGGGCTTTCACTGTATTCATGTAGTACATCAATAAAAGTTTTCAAAATGTTAAAATACTTTTATATTACAGGGAGCAAGGCAACCCTATGGAGCCGACGACAAGTCGCAACACTAGTTCAGGACAAGTGAGCCGATGGGCTTCCTTTCGTATCAGGTATGTTATTTTAAATTTTAAATTAAGTAAAATAATGATTATAAACTAAGTCCAGTTGTGGCGCTGGGGCACAAAATGTAACCGTTAATCCGACTGGTTGTGGGTTCGATCCCCATTTAAGGAAATAAAATATTTATTTAAATAAATCTCTGGTGTCGCGGCATTTAGTTCCGCCACGCAATGCCTACAGAATTTGTCGGAAAGTGAGAAACGGAGTGTCTGTACACTAGATTCCCTCTCCGTACTCTGCTGTGCGCAGGATACAGCGTACAAGTGCTTTAATTTGATATAACAAATTAATATTTTTTATATCAAATTAATATACGAGTACATATAATAAACACTGACTTAGAACATCTCATCATCATGCAAATAAAATTTAAAATATGATAATTGTACAATTTCAAAAAAATTCTATTTGCAATAATTGGTTATTAAAATTATAATTTATTTTATAATAATTTATGTGTTTACTATAAGCAATTATTATATTTAATAATTCGAAACCAAATCGGGAAATTTGTTATTGTAATTTCCTCTAATAAGACAAAGCCCGCCTGTGGCCACAAAACTTCCACTCGGATGGAAAGTGGGAAAACGGATTGTCTTTGTCCTACCTGAAAGTGAAGTATTGAGATTAAGGGATTTAATAATTATATTATATCATATCAGCTTCACGCTCCCGTATCCCGCACACAGCAGGGTAGGCAGAGGGAACCTAGTGTTACGACACTCCGTTCCCCACTTTCTGCCGAATTCTGGAGGCATTGCGTGTTGAGTGGCAGAACTCAACGCCGCGCTTAACTTCGACACCAGAGCGAAGAAATGGAAATATAAATTTAAGTAAATATTTCATCTCTTCGAGTGGGGAGCGAACCCACAACCAGTCGGTTTTACAGTCACACCTCGTGCCGCTCAATATAAATATCTAATAATTATATTAGATATTTTATATTTAAATTTGTTTCTTCATTTCTACCAGGTCTTGTTGTATTTTCAAACTATTCTATAACCCGTTGGATATATAAAAACTAAAAATTTTATCCAAATCGAACCAACCGCTTAGGAAGACTAGAGTGACAACACACATACAAATGAAATATTAAAACATAATTATTTGTATACAGATAGATAGATATAATAAAAGTTCAATGATATATTCCAGGACATTAGTAAATACGCACCAAACGTTTGTGTTCATGGTGCACAATATAGTGGGCTACTTGCTGATGTTGGCCGTCATGGTGTACAACGTCCAATTGATGTTGGCTGTTGTCCTTGGCATGATGTTGGGTGAGTGTTGAAGTAGGTACCGTTAGCTGGAGCTGGCTGCGCAGATTTTGACATTTTTTTCTTTCTTTTCATTATTTTCGTCCAAAAAGTTCAAAAAACTTTACTTCAAAGCGGCCATATCTCATCGTACTTTATTTAGTTATTTATTATTTGTCACAGATAATTTTAAGTTTAAAAAAAAAAAAAAAATTAAATTAGCTTCACGCTTTATCCCGCACACAGCAGGGTAGGAAGAGGGAACCTAGTGTTAAGACACTCCGCTCCCCACTTTCTGCCGAATTCTGGAGGCCGAAAGTGGGGAGCCGCGCCGCGCTTAACCTCGGCACCAGAGCGAAGAAATGAAAATAATTTTAAGTTTTAAATATTTATTAATATGTTTGTGTAATAATTTTAAATTTTATAACAGCATCTTCTTCAATTTTATTCATATTAAACCATTGTTTTTGTAGTTCAATATTATTGACTGAATAACTGAAAGTTAAAGATATTTTAATTACATATTAAACATTTAACTCGTAATTCTGCACGATGTCATTGTTGTGGCCTTTCTATAATAACTTTCTAGCATGTTTAGATAAACAGTGAAACTAAAATGTTTAAAATTTGTATTTCTTTTATTATTATAGTTGTGACTGAAATATGATATTTATTTTATATTTTAGGTTATTTCCTATTCGGAACAAAGTTAACTCGCCTCCAGATGCAGTGTTTTGGCACTAAACGTGTGGTTATATGTACGCCGGAGTGCGACGACACAGGTGAGAGATATTTCTAGTTTTTTTTAGTATTGTTTTTAAATAGGTCAACTTGTCTTCTTTATGCTTTGATGATGTGTTGATTTTCGTGTGCCTGTTATATAGTGTATATAATAAGGATTTATTACGATTTTTGAATGTGTGGATGCCTAAGAGAAAATTTAAGACCCGCTTATCATAAAATGAGTTGGCAATTTGGCATAAAAGCTATGTGTATATAATGTGTATAAAATGAGTTATTTTATGACCAGCGTGTTGTACCAATAATAAATTATTTTTCAATAAAATTTTTAAACCATTACATCGTACGTAATACCAGCTTACATCATAAATTTTATTAATATAAAATCGATATCGGTGAGTCTTTTTTTAGCGGTAGAAGGACAATAAAGACTTTTTTTAGCTTCACGCTGTATCCCTTACAAATCGAGAAAAGTTAAAGGGCACCTGGGTGCCTAGTGTTAAAACATTCCGTTTCCATTAATGCACTTCTGTTCCCTAATTTTATATTAGGCAACAGAACTCGATTACTAAATATTTAATTCAAATATAATATAATCCCCCGGGTGGTCCCCCGTCGCGCACACCAGACCGCTGCAATACGGAGAAGTGCAGCTGGGAAGTGTGCGAGGGCAAGTTGTGCAAGCAGCTCGACGCGCTCGAGCTGCAGCAGGCCGATACCGCGCTCGCGGACACCTACGCCAAGTACTAGGTAGTACTTGCGCTGCCAGTACTCGATGTTGTCTTTTTTTTGTTTTTAGATACTAGTTTTGTAGGTGTTGCCAGTTGTAAATATTTTAGATAGTTAGGGAATTTTGTTATATTGCTTTTGCTTGTTGATTGTGTAAATTTATACTTTCAAAATGTTATATATATTTTACTCTATTTTTCTTAAATTTTATATGTAATGGTAGCATCGTTGAATTAAAAGCTGGCAACACTCATCTTATACTGTAAATAATACATTTTTTGAATGCCACACTGCACAATTATTCTATTATATGTAATTGAATTTGTAATAAATTATAGTACGTAGTAATTTGAATAATAAAATAATAGGTATATAAGAATTTCAGGTTGATGTAAATAAATCATAATATTATTTTTTATTTGCTGCCTGTTGCATTTTTTTGTTGCCATTATTTATGTATTTACAATTGAGAATGTTTTTTTTTTTCAACAATAAAATATATGCCTAAAGAATATACATAATAATCGTTAAAAAATTGTATCTTTTCAGCTGAAACCACTACACCGCCGCTACTAGGGTCACCAGGCAGCTCCGAGTCCGACATCTACGTATGTCAAACACGCAATTGCATCCAGCCCTCACATTATTTCCGCGCGAGCACCTCACAAGATGGCGGCGCCAACGCCACGTGCTTCTACGGCGCTAAGCAATGCCCGTCCAAAGTCGCAAAAGCGAAAACAACTAAACACTGCCAACATTCAGAAAATGAAAAAGAAGATGGTCCCAGTGTGGAAGACACGCAGCTTTTACAAAAACACTCTTGTTGCTCTAAACCTGACACAGAAAAATGCTGTAAATCTAGTCAAAGTAGCGATGTTGTTGTACACGAACATGATATAAGTTCGGAAAATAGTTCCCAGGAGAGAGAGAACAGTCCGCAGATAACGTGTTGTCACGCCAAATCCACGCCCAGCGACAGTCAAGAGCAAATAGTGACGTGACCATAAAATCGATTTTTGTTTTATTTTTCAATATTTTATATTTGTTGTATGTTGAGATTTATTAATTTTCTATATACGTGTGCCGAATTTAGTTATGAATATTTAGAATTTTATTTATTATGATTTATGAGGTTAATATTTATATAGGTAGGCACTGTGATAAATTCGTTCGCGTATGTATTTTTAGTTGACTACGGTTAGACCAGAATAATGTTACGTTTATAACAGTCTATTGTAAATACGTAGAAAATATCTAATTTTGAATTTTTCAACTCATCTATACATAATTACCAGATGATTATTCAAAATTGAAATTATTAAATTAGCAAATAATTATTATAAGACTTGAAGTCAAAATTGGCGGCAAGTTGGAAGAATTGTAAAGAAGAGGCTTAGCAAAATCATTGTGACTGATATATGATGGATATACGGTTTTTTTAATGTTTAAGTTATATTAAATGTAGTGCTCAAAAAAAAATTATAAGGTATACAAAAAAGCAATAATTTATGTATTTATTTGTCCCCGTGATTAAAACATTTTTTATCAAAACACATATTATTTGTAAATGGCAATTTTGAATTATGTTTTTCTTTGTTATATATGTATGTGTGTATACCTACAAAATTCTATCAAAAATAGTAACAGCTGTACAAATATTTTAATTCGACACGATGGGGTCGCATATTTAATTGGTTTTATATACTTACACGATTTTTCAATATTATTCGAAATAATATATAAATATAATACTCAAAAGAATGTTTTTTTTGTTGTAAACTCATTATGACCAGTGCAGTTCTCTAATAGAATATCGTATTGAGAACATTTAAAGTAGTTTTTTTTATATTATATAAAATCTTATTTTTTTTAATTATTTTGAGTTCTCTTTAATATGTTGTTCAGTTCCCTTACCAATTTAAATCAAATTACAAATTGTTAGCTTTATTATGAACAAACTACATTTCATATATTTTAAAGTCAAATTTATTTATATCACTAGTTATTTCACTGTATTTAAACACATTATTTTATATTAGCTATAAATATATTATTAAAAGATATTGTAATAAAAAACGGAATGTTGACGGGTAAAATAAAGAAATACACTATATAAACATTTTTCATTAATTTAATCCATAATAGAACATTTAAATGAATAATAAAATAATATCTTAATCTAAGTTTAAGCCTAAGTTTATGTTGAAAATAATCACAATGCGGCAGGCGCGGTCGCGGACCACTATTTACTATTGACATATTTGAGATTCATTCACTAAATACATTTAAAAGATAATTAATAACAATAATATTAAACTATGATTAAAAAACCATTTACACAGAAATTATATAACATTGCATATAAAATAATACGCAAAGCTTTTCTAATTTCTCTCATATTATCATCGAACCGACAACTATCGAGAGTATGTTGATACTCCGCTAATATGTGGTCTTACTTTAATAATAAAAAAAAAGGAAAAATATCATCAATTCTTTCCAGTGGCCTATGACATGATTCTCTATTAAAAAAGCTTATAAAAAATTATACATACATAATAATTTGTAGGTTTGTATGTTTGTACGCGTCATGGCAGCGCCGCACCCTGCGAGGCTCCAATATTAAAAAACAAAAAGATAAAGTTAATATGGCGGTTAATCGTTACCAGCGTGGGACTTAACATTAAATTATAACAAATCACTTATTTTATTATTATTAATAATAATAATAAAAATTCTTAAAAATAACCAGGTGGATAGGCAAAATTGGAATGAAGTAGGGGTTTAATAGACAAGGTTGGAAAGGAAGACAAACAGCGAGTTGATTGATCGATGTCGTATTTGAATATCAATACTATCTTATAAAAAAATATAATCAAAGACCAAAAATCTTTTTTTTAATACTTCTTTGGTTCCTTTTTCTAACAATAAAAATGAGACGAGCGTATATTATAATTATTTGTCATAAACATCATTTTTATTATGTTGAATGCTATATTTTTTGAAAAAAAAAAAGAGTATTGATATTTTGTGTAATTAATCAACTCTATAAAATATTTGTTATATGAGAGAGATACAATTCCATTACTACAAAATCAAATCTAAGGAAAAAAACAAATTTAATACTACACATAGCGTCAAATGCACTTAAATATATCATAATTCGACTAATATCTAAATTCTTTAACACACCCATTTACGCGAGCGTTTCGACGCAACATTTTTCTAATTTAATATTTTAAAATGAAAACGGAATCTTAGCAAAAAAAAAATTGTATAGATTTCAAAATATATACAAAAACGGTATAGAAGGGAGCCTACTAAAACGATTGCACATTCCAAGTCAACTTTAATGAAACTTACCTAAATAACTTAATATAAATAAATAAATCACAATGGTCTTGTATAATCGAGTCAAAGTAATCATGTAATAAAAAAAAATTAAAATCGATTTCCACAGTAGCGGACAGATCAAAACACGAATTTCTGTTCAATCCGTGATTTCTACAACTATTTCTACATTGATCAATATTATATTAGAAAACACTAAAAAATATAACAAATGATGTATTCACATAATCGAAAGTAGCAACAAGAAACTATTCCTCCTCCTCCTGCTATCGAGAACCGAAGTGGCACCCGCTACGGCGCGTTAAAATAATATATTTTCTGATGTTGGTGTTTAATTGACAATTACAAAGCAAACCATTTTATCCTGCTAGATATAAGTATGTATGTAAACGGTTCAACTATTTATGAACATATAATTAAAAAGTAAGTTTTTAAGCAGCGGAGGTTTTAACGTGAAATATTATTTAAAATAGTAACATCATCCAATGTGGAATAATAATACTAAAAGAAAACAACAAATCCCCTTCACTAATCACTAGACACAACGGCTGTTGCGCGAACGCTAGCGGAAACACCGGCCGCCATCACAGACACTTGTATCGGTACAAAAATAAAATTGAAACAATCGCAACATCCCTATATTAATTTTATGTATGTATTTATTATGTAAGTACAGTACGGTCGACGAGTCGTGGCCGCCCTGAAGTCAGGCTTTCAAAATTTTAAGGCATTGTTCACTCGAAAAATCCTAAAATGAAATCTGCGCAGCCATCTACAGCACACTTCAGAGTGACCACGACTCGCCGAATCTACTGTATGTATGTATTAATATAATGTTAAGTGCAAAATGTATTTAATACTTACGACTAAATAAGTTATATCGTCGGTCAAGTTAAAACTGAGTATGGTGCAAATATTACATTTTTTGTTTCACTATGTTCTTCAATATTATAAAGCAGAGGAGTTTGTTTGGTTCAACGAACTAACCTCGGGACCTATCGATTCGATTTGAAATATTATTTTTGTGATAGATAGTCCGTTTATCGAGGAAACGACATACAGCACCTGCGTACACAGCTCTTGATAATTATCTATGTTGAAGCTAAGGTTTAAACGATTGAAGATTTAGATTATGAATTATCTTTATTTAATTGGAACATTTCCGGAATGGAATACGAAAGCGGTGGAGTCCAGTTAAACATTTTTTTTATTATATTTATCAATCAATCAATTCAATTTTGTTGTTGAAAACATTCCTACAATTGTATTGTAATTCTTTTTTTATTTTATTTCATAAATCACTTAAGACGACATTAATTACCTCCGCACCTTGTACTAGTTAATCTAAGCATTACTGAAATGTATAGTACCCTTTTCATAGTGATATACCTACTCACAATACTCGGTGTTAACTTGACTTAACAATAATACATTATGACATACAAATTACTTGTTAACTTTACTGGATTTTCTAAGAACTCGCTACTATTAGACTGGCGATATTTTTTTATTAATAAACATGAAATAGAGCAAAAATCAAAGTCAAATTGTAAGAAAAATATATTTAGGACGTTAACGTTGACGTTAGGTCAAGCTGTTAACTAAATAACTGGTCTGATGATGGAAGATATGGACAGCAAAAATGTTGCATTCGTGTTATTAATATATTCTGTTGGAAAAAGTGTAACGTAAGTTTTTTATATTATTGAATTTATTTATATATCAACTATATTAACATAAATATTTCATGTTTATTAAAACAAAAACTACAAACAATATTACACCATGCCTCTCATTTTGTTCGTTCTTCAGGAGTAGGGTTATTTGGTCATTTACTTTTAATTTTTTTTTGGACGCCAAAATTAAATGATCAAAACTGGTCGATCAGTTTATTTTGACGTTATCTTACATACGACAAACTTGTAGTGAATATATAATAACAATATTTTTTATACCGTGGGAAAATTGTAATATTATATGAATAACAGAACTATTTTATTTCATCATAAATTATTTATTAAATAGCGATATCTTTTAAAAATCGATCCTCTTTGGTATCGATATTTAAAATCTTTATAATATAAAATACGGGAAGTATTTTACACAGTAACACTATACTATAACCATAAAACACAATAATTAATTGTGGAATACATACATCTCGTGACGGTAAATTAATCTGGCAATCAATTAATTATATATATCATGGAGTCATTTAAATTTTTTCTAATACTCTCTCTCAAGATCTCTAAATATGTTGAAAATTGCCAGAATAAACTATATCTTTATACTTACCGTCTATTTCAACCACAATAATATTTAGTGCTGCCAAGTTACCCACCCCGCATATGATAATAATTATTTTTTGCTTTCTTTTTTAATTATTTTTAATTTCGTTAAGAATATATCGTATATAATATATTTTTAATCACTAACAGAACAAAAGGTTATCTTTTGAAAGCAATAAAAAAATCAAATCAAAGACATCATAGCAATATTTCAGGATAAATTCTCCAATTCAAAGAAAAACTATGATAGTTCCAACTATTTTTCAATATTTCCCATATATTAGGGAAAAATTCTGATCCTGGCAACACTAATCATGTTATGTTCAAGCCATCAGCTCCCAGTATGGCAATAGTCGTTCTCCGGTCGGTAGAGCCATGCTCTGTGGTCTAATGAAGTTCACTTCTATTGTTTTGAATCTTTTCTTTAGTTCTGCGTCGAAAGTCTGTTGGCAAAATAAAATATAAAAATGATTGTATTGTATTTTAGAAAAAAATATTAAGAACGTTGAACGTGAGGCCGTCGTGGCGCAGTGGCAGTAGCGTGCGACTGTAAATGTGACGGTTGTGGTCTCGATTCTCACTTAGAGAAATGAAATCTTTTTTGGGAATATTCTTACTAGCGTCCCAACCGAAAATGGACACGGAAAAAGAAAAAAAAAAACAAATAATTTTAGTATAAATACATACACAATCGTCCCCCTCCAGCCAGACGGCGCGCTCCGGGCGCACGCGGGCGTCAGCGCTGGCGAGGAGATGTGCGGCCGCCGTGCTGACCGCGGGCTCCCAGTGCCGCTGCAGCACGCGCACCTCCCACAAGGAGGAGCCGAGCGCGCGAGCACGTTGGGCACTCGATTCTTCCATTACGTAGGGATCGTTTGACACTGTAAATAAAAATTCTATATGAGAATACTGATTAAAGGACTAAAAGTAGTATGGAGTTAAAAGAATAACTGAGTTGTCTGATTGATAAAATTTGAAAGTGTGGCTTCCTATTTGTACTAAAAAATTACGTAAATTCTTTTTTTCGCAATTTACATTACTTAGTTAAATTTGAAATACACTTATCATAGTTATGTTTAAAAAAACTGTTAAACCTACTTATAGCTGGTGTATCTTCACAGCAAATCATACGCTTCAAGGCGGGATGCCGCAATAGTAAATTGGCGACCAGTTGTAATAAACCTTTGGTGTCTTCAGGTGAGGCCACGAGCGCGAGCCGCGAGATGCGCTTTGCAAACGCCGCCACTAGGCTCTCTGGTAAATGTCTGGAGGAAAGAATTTTTATTAATTAATTGTTTTTTAAATTACTTCCCCGAGTACGAGTTTTGATTGCATTAAATGAATCATGTAATAAAACAAAGTGTTTTATATTTTGCATTATTTCAAATGGAACACAACCTAGACACATTAAAAAAAAATGAAACAAATTGTTGAGGCCAGTCGTGGCGCAGCGGCACGAAGTGTAAGTGTAAAACCGACTGGTTGTGGGTTCGATCCCCACTCGAGGAGATGAAATATTTACTTAAATTTATATTTCCATTTCTTCGCTCTGGTGTCGAGGCTAAGCGCAGCGTTGAGTTCTGCCACTCAACACGCAATACCTCCAGAATTCGGTAGAAAGTGGGGAACAGAGTATCTTAACACTAGGTTTCTTATGCCTACCCTGCTGTGTGCGGGATACAGCGTGAAGCTGATTTAAATTGTCCATTTACCAATGACCTATGTGCAACCCAGCGCTGCCAGACGTACCAAATAAGCAGGACGTCCTGATTTTTAAACCAAAATTTAAATTTTAAAAAATTATTATAATTATTAATATATTATATTAAATAAAAAAATATTTCACGCTCTTTGAGAACTCTTTTTTAATTACTTTGCTTTGCTAATGATTACATAGACAAAAGTCGCACTTTTTTTCGAGACAAAATCTGGAAACGCTGGTGCAACCTAAAAAATAACACTTCCTTTACAGTTTGTTCAACAAATTGTAGCATTGCATTGAAGTTAGTTTTACGATTTTTACGGGCGGCCACAACTTGTCGATTGTACTATGCCTGTTTAAACTTACGTGGAACTAAGAAATATATCAGCCAGGTGCATTAGTCGTTTCTTATATCTTGTGGCGAACATTTCTGGTTCAAACATGGCATAGAGGCGATCGTACATGTCCGGGTAGTCGATGTTATGGTGCCTCACTAGTTCCAGGACACCTTGTAAAGCTAACATACTTATGGGTCCACCTGTGACATAAAGAATAAAATAGAAATATAGTAAACATCAGTTTAATGTAGTTCATCCCTTAAAAATAATGTATCAAGGAGTTAAAATTTTGATTTTGTTTTAAAATAAAACACAAAACTAACCAGCATCAAGACTATCACACAGCATATCAGTAGCTAAATGTGGTCTGTTCAAAATGGGCATAAGTCTCTCCACTAGTAGCAGTAAAGCTCTACGATGCGTCCTGGGTTCCTCACATAGCGGCCACTGGCAGGCGAAACCCCAGCATTTGTTGGCGTAGCGGCGACATATCGTATTGTTGTAGGGAAAGTGTGGTTTACCTAGAAAGTAAAATTAAGTGTTTATTTATTTAACTTTATTCATCTCTATAGAAACATGTTTGATGTATGATTTTTTTAAGCAAACATTATCAGTTGGAGTATTAATATTGATAAAGAGAGTCAATCCATATATAATTATAATAAGTTTTTAGTTAGTGAACAATAAAATGGAATGGTCAAGCAAAAACATACATTATAAAAATCTTTTAAAAATGTGATATATGAGATAACCTAACCTAACCAGTCTACTCGTGACCATAGACTACTGCAATGTATACAAAACTTAAGACTATCAAAAATGTGTAATATATGCAAATAATCCAGTCGAATAGTGTTATTTAAATCTATAAATCTTTTTCTTTTATACCTATCTTTTAATATACTATAAAAGAACAATAATCATATAAAATATACAATCTTAAGCTTTCATTTAATACATAAAATATAACTTGTTAAAACAAATAACAAAATCTTTTAGTACCTTCAGCTGCACACAGCACTTTCATCTCTTTGTCATCATTGTCCCTTTCTTTGGCTTTAGGCTTGTTCTCTGTGGGTATTTCTGTGGCTAACAGTTTGTCTAGCAGTTCTAGAAAATTCTGCATATATATAGGTGTAGGTGATCTAAAAAAATAATAATATTGTATTACATTGAAGTACAAAGATTATAAGTAACACTTTATTAAGCACATTACACTTTATAAATTTTTTGTGTATTAAGTAGCACATTAAAAAGTATCTTTAATTAGGATACAATTTCAACCAGTTGTTGCACATAGGTACAAGCACATTTGTAAATGTGATAGGTTGTGGGTTTGATTCCCACTGGAAGAATTTAAATAATTTCATTTCCTTGCTCTGGTACCGAGGCAAAGCATGGCATTGCATAGAGACATGCAATGCCTCCAGAATTCAGTAGAAAGTGGTGAACAGTGTTTTAACACCGGATTCCCAGTTTTCTTCTGCCTATGTGATGTGTGTGATACTAAAAAACTGAAAAACACATCCAGAGGTATCAGAAGCTATTACTAGATATTTGAATGAACAAACTTATGTAAAACACTACTGGTTATACTTAAAAGATTATTTTTATGTGACATAAGTCATCTTTTAGTGGCAAAGCTGTAGGAAAACGCTAGTACTAATAAAATATATGAATCTGTAATCTTACTTGCGATACGTAATGGCAGCGAGGACTTTTAGTCCATGTTGTTGCACATCCCTATACTCAGTGAACTCTTGGAATCTCGTGATTGGAGCTGTCATTGAAGTTTCAGAATCAAGAAGTACTGTGAATATATTCTGTAACAGAAGGTAGTAAGTTTTGTTTTTAATTTATTTTATAAAATGTCATTAACTTTGAATTAAGTCTTAAACACTTGTTTCATTCTTTGTTTTACGACTATTCTACCAATATATATATTTTTATTTACTCATTTTTATTATTATACAGGAAAAATAGGCAATCATAGTTGTATGTATATGGATAATATGTAAAAATTTTGAACCCAACAAAATTTTTAACCGACCAGGTCGGTTTCCAGGAGGCGTGGGTTCAAGTCCCGCTACATTCAGATTTTTATGTTTTCTAAATGACACAACCATACAGGTACATAGGCAACCAACAACCAACCAGCCAACCAACCAACCATACAGGCATATAGGTTTTACATGACCTATGTCAAACTATTAAAAAAACCAAAATAAACAAAATATGTACCTTCAACCTAACAGAAGGAAAATAATATCCCGAAGTAGTTTCCAGTGGATGCTTTCCTTCAGCCTGCATCAACTTGCAAGCAGTAACCAGGGCTTGGAGACGTGAACTGGTGCGGCCCCTCCTTATACATTCCAAAGCCCTGTTGAGGGCTGCTTCGTAACACTCACATAACCACCTTGTGTATTCTGCTTCTGGACTGTGGTCTATGCAAAATGGTTAAGAATATAAAAAAAGATTTTACATTTATGAGTTTTTTTTAATAAAAGTATTGTATTGTAATGGTATATTTAAAGAGATTGTGACTATACCATTAAGACAAATCTTTACAAATATTATTTTCTTTACATATTTCTTTTTGCTATTAAATTATAAAATATCTGAATCTAAATTAAATAAATTGTATTATTTTGAAAAAAATGATTTTTTGAAATAAAAAAATATAATTCTTACTCTGAATGTGAAATCTAGGCAGTTATATAAATTGTGTTTATGTAAAGCTCAATTCCATAATCAGTTATAAAAGAAAGTCTGTTGTGGACTATGCTCAATATAATCCATAAAATAAGTATAAGAAATATCCCACTAAGTCGCAAGGATTCTAAATGTGAGATTCTAAACTACAGCACTTTCATAATTAAAATCAATAATTTAACGACAAGCGTTCACCGCTAGACCTACCTATTGGTTTTAAGGGAACAATGTTCTGGATTAAATCACCCCTCTTTAAAAGTTCTGTAAATATTACTTCTATGGTCAGGAGCAGCGGTGTATAATTTTCTGTTTCAGCCTGTAATACCATGAATAATGCTTTATTTTACAGACGTAACCTAAGACGCAATTTTAGTAAACATTTCATACAAATTAAAGGGGCATCATGCTTACCTCAAACATTTGTAAGATATCGGCGAGATTATTAGCATGTTTTCTTGAGTTTAAAAACTCATTTGCTTTATTGCGTAGCTGCGCCGAAATCATTTTAGACAAATTTTGTTGCGAAGCAGCCATTTTTTGTATTCAAAAGACATTGATCACAGATAAAGAAAATTATTTTAAAAATTTCTGCCATAATGCTTCATTCAGTACTATAAGCCCTAAAAAATGCGTTCAAAATATGTTCTTGCTAAATGTTTTTTATTAAATATTACTTCATATTTACATAACAATGTATTCTTAATTTTACGTTTTGTAAAGAAAATATTAAAATATTTAACTTGAAAATACAATAATAATTTAAGCAATTAATATGCTATAATATAAAAGTATTAATATCTATGAAATAGCTTTTTGTTTTGAGGTTATTCAATGTTTAAATGTCAATTTCTTCAAAGCGGCATTTGTTTTGATTACGCCTTGCCTCTTGATTTTTGCTTAACAAATTAATATAATCTGATACAAAATGGACGGTGATTTGTATGATGAATTTGGAAACTATATAGGTCCAGATCTTGAATCGGATTCAGATGACGAACAAAGTGTATATGGACAAGATAATCGCGATGCCGATGAAGATGCCATGGATGAGGATGAAGATGCAGACGCTGAACCAGAAGTTGCTCCTATGTCTGTCGTATTACACGAAGACAAACGGTAAAATAACAACATATTATGATTTTAAATAAACACCGTAAATTTTATTTGCGACAGCAAAGTTAATTAGCAATCATAGTGTTATATTAAAATTGAATATTGATGGACCTACCTTAACATTTTGAATTTTAGTTACTATCCACAAGCTGTAGAAGTGTATGGACCTGATGTTGAAACTGTTGTTCAAGAAGAAGATACTCAAGCGTTGGATAAGCCCTTAATAGAGCCAGTAAAGCATAAGAAGTTTCAAATGCAAGAACAACAATTACCAGAAACTTCTTATGATATGGAATACTTAGCAGACATGCTAGACAATACAAACTTGATGAGAAATGTGACATTAATGGGGCATTTACATAATGGTTTGTACCAAATTTTTACCTTCTCATGTGTCTTATGTAGTAATTTCATTTTAAAAATTTAAATAACCCTGGTTTTTCAGGTAAAACATCTTTTGTTGATTGCTTAATGCGTCAAACACATCCTAGCACTATTAACAATGAAACAACAATACCAATGAGATATACAGACACACTCTTTGTAGAGCAAGAGAGAGGGGTGTCAATAAAATCTATGCCCGTCACTCTTCTCTTAAAAGATATTAAGGGAAAATCACATTTATTAAACATAATGGACACCCCAGGACATGTTAATTTTAGTGATGAGGTCACTGCAGCATTGAGAATATCTGATGGTAAGATACTTTATATTAATTCTATTGTATTTATTTCTATTGTATGTAATTTGAAATTTAAGTATTTTTTTAAATAATATTATCACAATTTTTAAACATTTTTTAAAGTGTTATTCCACACTTAGGAAAGAAAAATACTTATTTTAGAAAACATATAAAAATTTGAATGCAGCGCGATTTCTAAAATAAGTATTTTTCTAAAATAAGTAATATTATCACAATTTTATCAGATTCAGAACACAATTTTGAGAAAACAATAATTTGTGGCACTACTTTTATATTTTTCAATTTTGTTACCTTAAAAAAGAGAAACTACAAAGTTTAAGAGGTTTTAGAGTCATGATTTTTCATATATCTTATTTTTTTAGCTTCATACTATGTCCCACCTATGGCAGAGGGGAAACCTGGGGAGCTAGTGTTAAGACACTCCATTCCCATCGAGACCCTTCCGGTCCCCACTTTCTGCTGAATTCTGGAGGCACTTCATGTTGAGTTGCAGAACTCAATGCCGCACTTTGCTTTGTTACCAGAGCTAGGAAATTAAAATATTACAAATTTTATTTCATTGAGTGGGAATTTAACATTTGTGTCCCTGCCCTACAACTGACCTTAATACTGCTTTAAAAAAAATATGTATTAAAAACATATTTAATCAATTTCTGACAGGTGCTGTATTATTTGTCGATGCAGCAGAAGGCATAATGTTGAACACAGAACGTCTATTACGTCACGCTGTCCAAGAGAGAGTGCCTCTAACATTATGTATTAATAAAATTGATAGGCTCATCTTAGAACTCAAGTTACCACCTGCGGATGCTTATTATAAATTGAGACATATAATTGATGAATTGAATTCAATATGTGAGACCAATCAGCCTCAAGATAATCCTGATGAACCGGCTACTGTCTTTTCACCTTTGTTAGGTTTGTATTATTACTTTGCTGTGTTAGATTTATAAATGATATTTAAAGCTGTTGTTTCTCAAAAAGCAATTACTTGAAAATTTTAATGAATATAGATTTGGAATCAAATCATTTTACTATATTTATTATGGTTAATTAGAGATAGTTGTACATAAGGTTTGTTTAATGATAATAATAACATTGAAATAAAGACAAAAGATTGTAGCAACTACTTAAACTGTACTATTTAGAATGTATCAAAAATGAGCAGAAATTGAGGAACTGATTATATTAACACTAGGTTTCCTCTGCTTTGTTTACTAGAAAAAAATCATGTAGCTGACAGACAGATAGACATTTGATAATATTAATTAGTCTCTAACTTCCAGGTAACGTCTGTTTCGCATCATCCCTCTATGATGTTTGCTTCACGCTAGAGTCGTTTGCAGCAATGTATGCGAATGCCCACGACTATGGTCTTAAAGCATCTGACATGGCGGCCTGGTTGTGGGGTGATGTGTACTTCAATGCTAAAACGAGGAGATTCACTAAGAAACAACCTCATGCATCAGCTCAGAGGAGTTTTGTGGAGTTTATTTTGGAGCCTCTTTATAAAATTTTTGCTCAGGTATTTTTTTTATTACAGTATCTATCTATTTATAATAAGTATGACCGATGTGTGGAGTGGATGAAAGCGGCGAGAGACAGAGAGCGATGGAAGGAGTTGAAGGAGGCCTTCACTCAAAGAGGGGCCTTAGATAACTAAGCTACTATAAAATATTTATGTATTATATTAATTATGTAGTTTTAAGTAGAGTTATAAAACAAGAGGAATTGTAAACTGGTGTTAGGGAATAAAATAAAATTCTATTATGCATTAGTATCGTTGAACTTTTTTAAGTAAAGCAAGAAAATTAAAGTAATTTTAATAAAAATGTTTTCGGTACTATTCTGCTTACTGTTCCACTTTACCTTAACACAGTTCTATTCATAAACTACATGATTGCACTTATTAAAAAAAATAAGTTGAAAATGTCAATGTAGACTGGATAGTTGGATATAAATAAATATTGATAGTTAGATAGTTTGAATGATAAATAAATTTTATTCTTTTTACAGACTAGTTTACGCAATAAATATATTAAACACTTATTTAATTACTAAAAAAAATTTAATTAACTTCACACTGTATCTCGCACACAGCACGGTAGGCAGAGGGAACCTAGTGGTAAGACACTCCGTTCCCCATTTACTTACTTGTTACTATATTTAGTAATATATATTTTATTGTGGTTTCTCTTTGAATAAAATATTTTTTATTTGTTATAGGTTGTGGGAGATGTAGACGATACTCTTCCAGCCGTGCTTGATGAGTTAGGTATTAAATTAACCAAACAAGAAGCTAAATTGAATGTGCGACCGTTGCTGCGACTTGTGTGTAGTCGATTCTTTGGTGATTTCTGGTAAGAATATAATTTATTTTTTATTTACTTATACCTTATTTCTACATTGTGATATTATTGTGCGAAACATAGTGTTATGGCTGTGGCATGAACCACAACTCTTCGTGGAATTTACTTCTTTCTAGTAACTTGTTCATTTTCATACTATGCTCACATACCATATGTGATAAACAAGTATTGAAAATAAGACCGTTTACACAATACAAACCAAGAATTTTCTTATTAATAGTTTTAAAGAAGGTATATGTTAAACATCACTACATGGAATATTTCTATTTAATATCTTATACTTTTAGTACATTAAAAGAGTATGTTATTATCAATTTAATTATACATAATAGTAATGACACGTTAATTTGTAAATTGAATAGATTCATTAAGTTTATAAGTTTAAATATTAAAAGTACTGAAAAAATGTTCTATTTCCTATGATAATATAAAATTATGCATTTTTCTTTTAAGATCTCTAAGCAATATGTTATTTTTAATTCAATTACAGCTAAATATTAATGACACATTGATTTCTAAATAATAAATGGACAAATACATTCACTTCATACATTGTACAAATCTAACATATTATAGTTATTTTCCACCTAAATCTACCCTCTTTTACACGAGTACGCTAACACGGCCCCTCCTGACGGGCAAGCGTCCTCGCGCCTGCTCAAACCTGCCCGCCGGGAGCGGCGTAACCTCTTATTTACACTGGTCACAACCTCTAATTGTGGAAATAAGTTTTATTTATATATATATCTCTGACTTCTCATTTTGAATAAAATTATTTGACTTTGACTTTATTTTTTGGTGTCAGTGGTCTAGTGGACATGATAGTCCGCCACGTGCCGTCGCCCCTGGACGCGGCGCCGCGCAAGGTCGCGCACGCTTATCGCGGCACTTCGGGCCCCCTGCACCAGGATATGATCAACTGTGACCAATCTGGGAGGCTGGTGGCTCATACTACTAAAATGTATCCTACCGATGATTGTACTTTCTTCTTGGTGAGTGTTATTTTTTTTTGTGGGTTTTTTTAATGTTTTTTTTTTTTTCCATTTCGAATTTTTTTTTATATATGTAAACATATGTAGACACTGAACTCACAATCTTCTCATAACTTATAGTAAGTAATGGGATGGTTCATTTTATAATTATTTCGATTTTTTTCCTATACAGGTCTTAGCTCGTATAATGTCGGGTACACTGTACGCGGGGCAAACGGTACGCGTGTTGGGTGAAAATTACAGTACACAAGACGAAGAGGACTCTCGCATTATGAATGTTGGCAGATTGTGGATATATGAAGCTCGGTATAAGGTAAACGTTTTTTTTTTTATATTTGATATCCCATAAATCATAATAATGTTACACTGTTATGCAATTTAGCTGAAATGTGTAGTAATAATTAAAAAAATAAATAGTTATGCAATATAGTAAAGAAAAGTCCGTTGTGGCATAAGGGTACAAGTGTGCGACTGTAAAACGCGACGGTTGTTGGTTCGATTCCCACTATAGGGAATGATACATTTAAAAGTTCCATCAGCCATCTTCCAATTCCATCATAAGACCAAACATAGGTCTGGCCAGATATAGGACTGGGGTATAGGGGATGCCATAATATTGTATTGTCATCTATTCTATGTATATTGCCAAGTTTCATGATGATACAACAAAGCACGCACGTTTATGTCCCTGCGACGACCTCAAAGAAGATAATAGATTATTTTTTAAGGTTGAATAAATATATTCCATTCTTTTCCAGGTGGAATTGAATCGTGTACCAGCGGGCTGCTGGGCTCTAATAGAAGGTATAGACCAGCCCATAGTGAAGACATGTACAGTAGTGTCAGCCGATGAAGATGAAGAACTTCATACCTTCAAGCCTTTGCGTTTTAACACTCAAGCCATTGTTAAAATTGCCGTAGAGCCTGTCAATCCTTCAGAGTTACCAAAAATGTTGGATGGTTTGAGAAAGGTAATTTTCTTTGTGTTTTTAACTTTATGCCGTATCCTTCACGTAGCAAAGGACACCTGGGAATCCAGCGTTAAGACATTTTTTGTAGTTTTTTTTGCTTTCTTTTTTATTTATTTCTATATTTATTGTATTGTTTAAATATATGAATTAGTTTAATTTCATATGTATATGGGTATTACATGTTATAATAAAAGGGTTATAGGACAAGTTCACTGGTGTATATAAGCAATTTTATGATAGTACTAAGTACATTTTTACTAAATTTTGTAATGTAAGTACATATTTATGAGTATTGGATGAGACTTAAATGTGTTTAAAATACATATGTAAATTAAATATTTTAAATTTTTAACTGCATTAATATGTATCTATATCAATGTTAGAAGTCTTGATTATATCTAGACCACAATCTTCTACCTTGCCTTATCTTTTTTTTTGTATGTTTTGTATATGTTGTATCCCACACATAACAGGGTGGACATAGGGAACCTAATATTAAGGAACTTAACGGCGCGCTATGCCTCTTTACTAAGACAAGAAAATGAAAATATGAAATATTTCATTCTCCCGAGTGAGAATCGAACCTACAACCGTCGCGTTAACACTCACAAGTTATTGGCGCTAAGTTAAATGAACTATGATATTTTTTTATTATCAGGTAAATAAGTCGTACCCAGTGCTGTCGACGCGCGTGGAGGAGAGCGGGGAGCACGTGGTGCTCGGCACGGGAGAGTTGTATTTGGACTGCGTCATGCACGACTTGAGGAATATGTATTCCGAAATTGATATTAAAGGTTAGTTCGTATTATATATTTTAATAGTTTTATTTTAAGACCCTTATAGATGTTTTTGGGTTGGATGTGTTTTTTTATTTATTATGGTCATATTTAGTAATTTTGTGGGTTAGATGAACCCAACCTAATAATATAAAACTTTGCAACTAGTACCTACATTGTTTAATAATGCACAAGAATAAAAAAAATGGCCGACTTCCGCCATTCAACATTTACTGTCTCCAATCCGACTAAAAAGCTGAGGACAGTCATTTAACACTAGCTTATTGCTTACAAAAATATAGTATATTTTATTAATTGTCCCCAGTGGCTGACCCAGTGGTATCATTCTGCGAGACGGTTGTAGAAACGTCGTCTTTAAAATGTTTCGCTGAAACTCCAAACAAGAGGAATAAATTAACGATGATAGCGGAGCCTCTGGAGCGAGGCCTCGCGGAGGACATAGAGGCCGGCGCGGTGTGCGTCACGTGGGACAGGCGGAGGCTTGGGGAGTTCTTTCAAACTAAGTGAGTTAATGGGTAGACTTCTTGGTGAATATAGAGGAACGTTAAGATACGAATTTTCTAAATTCAAATGCGGCTAAAATGAAAAACAATGAATAACTCGATTTTTTTATACTTTTACTTTTTAAATATTTTGTTTATTCAGCTATTCACTCACTAATATCGTAACAAAATTTTAATAAATAAATCTAAAATAATCAAAGAAAATTTTAAATTTACGCATTTCTCTACATGTTACTATTTCATGTTGTAAATTGTTTCTGTTATATTGTAAATATTTATTTTCTATTATATTTTTTAGGTACGATTGGGATTTACTCGCTGCTCGTTCTATATGGGCGTTCGGACCGGACGCGACGGGACCTAATATATTAGTAGACGATACTTTACCCTCAGAAGTGGACAAACATTTACTTGCTTCTGTTAAAGATAGTATAGTGCAAGGTGTTGTATCACGATATCAATTATTAAATTTAAAAAAATTAAATCAGCTTCACGCTGTATCCCGCACACAGCAGGGTAGGCAGAGGTAACCTAGCGGTAAGTCACTCCGTTCCCCACTTTCTGCTGAATTCTGGAGACATTGTGTGTTGAGTGGCAGAATTCAACGCCGAGTTTTGCCTCGACACCAGAGCGAAGAAATGGAAATATAAATTTAAGTAAATATATCATCTCCTCGAGTGGGGATCAAACCCACAACCAGGCGGTTTTACAGTAACACTTTGTGCTGCCGCGCCACGACTGGCCTCAATCAATTATTAAAGTATTACTAATAATTTATAGAAGGTCGTGGCGTTACGACATACGTTTACTAAAATCGGTGAAAAAAGTACACAATATCTTAACACTAAGTTTTCTCTGCCTAAATTAATAAATAAAAAAATATTTGTTAGTATGACGTCAAACATTTAAATTATTTAGAGAAGCACATGCATATGACTACTATTGATATTTATATTACAAATCTGTCTATCTGTCTGTGATACAAAAATATTGTCCTTAAAAAAAAATATATAAAAAATGTCTGCGATGGTGTATGTATATCTCTGAAGGTTGAGCCACAGTAAGCTTTTTAATATATTTAATTTAAATTTATCGGATTATTGTTAATGTATTTACTATAATTTAGTATTCATCCTTATGAATATAAATATAATAGTCACCTTTAGCATTTCATCTAGATTGAAATTATACTATACTTTTCATTTCTAATCATTATAATTTACTTTTTATTAAAAAACTTCTCACTTAGTGATAGTCTTTTGTTCTAAATTAAATAATTGTATATTTAAAAAAATAATTACACACCATGATTATGATTATTTAACCTTGTTTTATTAGGTTTCCAATGGGGTACAAGAGAAGGTCCGCTCTGTGAAGAGCCTATTCGTAATGTGAAATTTAAAATATTGGATGCAGTCATAGCTCAGGAACCTTTGCACAGAGGAGGTGGACAAATTATACCGACGGCCCGACGTGTGAGTATTATTAGTAGTATTTTAGTAAAGAAATGCTTAGAATTATTTCACAATTTAATACTTATTACATACTGTTAAGGTCAATAATACTGACAGTATTTTTATGAAATCGAGTCTTAGTTAAAGGATAATTGGGCAGATTGGGACCACAAGCCAATAACAATAAAACATATGTCATTGAATGGGTCCTTTTAAAAGGAGCAACTTTTGTTATGGCAGCTTTGTTCTCACCAATATCAGACCAATTGGTCTAGATATACGAGAAAACAAAAACTTTCTCGTATATGAGAAAGTTTTTGAAAAAAATATAATGAATATAACGTTTTCTATTGTGCTTAATACTTAATTTTATGGTAACACTTTATTTGACACACTATCTCGTCCCGACGCCTGTCCAAACGCGGCTAGATACGTACGGCATGAGATGGGTCAAGAATTTAATGCATCAGAAATATTTTTAAATGACATTATAGTAGACTAGAGGGCGCGCGCGGCTTCGCCCGCTTATTAGGAGTGAATTCTAAAAAAACTACGAAACACGTGTTCAATACAATATAATAATAATATAATACTTTATTGCACAAATAAGAGGAAGAATAAAATACAGTACATTATAACAACGAATAACAAGTGTGCAATGGCGGCCTTATCACTAAAAGCGATCTCTTACAGGCAACCAAAACAAAAAGTAAGGATTAAATTTATACAAGAAAGCGGAAAGGTGCAAAAAGTACTAAGAAATACGTAAATCAATATATAGCGAATACAAAATTGTTTTAAACGTACATATATACATACATACATACATAAATATATTCATACATACATACATACATAAATAAATTCATACATACATACATACATACATACATACATACATACATACATAAATACAACAGTTAAAAAAAAATACATATACACTTATCATTTTGTCCTTTTATGAATTAACATTAAGATAGTACTGTTTAAGAC